>CAJHQQ010001320.1:0-102804 GCA_905132885.1 Moricandia moricandioides
TCGTGTCTCTTTTTGGGTTTCGGTGCTTTCTCAAGTGTTGTGTTGATCCTTTGTCACCGGTGATAACTGGCTTTGGTAAAGAAGTAACTGTCTTCTGGTTCTCAATGGTGGTGCGTTGACGGATGTTCAGGTTATCTTTTTGATCAACGGTTACCTATTCTCTGGTGACTATTTTCGGTCAGAGATCTCCATCGCAGTGTCTGTGTGGTTCCGCTTAGACCACTCCGACATAAGATCTATTTTTGTTCTTCTTTTCCAGCCTTTTCAAGGTTTGCTTTAGTGGTTGTTGCATGGCCCATATTTTTATGCGAGAAACAATGACAGAACTTTCTCCTTCATCTGTGGTAAAGATCTCTCCCAAGAATGAATGTTCATCTTGCGTTTGTGGTATGTTCTTTGCAGGGTTTCAAAATCATGTGTTTGGAGCTTGGCTTAGTTGTGCATCACTTCATCTTTGTCGGAACAGTCTAAGTGAAATACCCCGACCCGCCAACGTTCATGTGACCCCATGTTCACTCTCGGCCCATGAGCCTCGCCTTCATTCGTTGTCAGGTGCATTATCATTAAGGCTCGGGTGACTTGATATACTGACCATGCAAACACAATGTGACATTCCACGTGCTTTGTCCTGACACACTTACCGGGATTGACCAGCTTGCACCAGCTGCCCGATAGGTCACCCATAACTTAATTGCTCCATCTCAAGCACGCTTAACTCTTTAACTGAAAATGTAAGTGCACTTTATGTCATAGGTAGTCAAATTAATTCTTACAAACTCTTTCCACCTAATCTACTACACAAACTCGGGTTACACACGAAGTCTTGGTCTGTGCATCTTCTCCTCCCACCAATTCAGCCTCCGCTTCTTTTCTTGCCACTGGGACAGCTGAAAGAAAGGTTTTGTTAGCAGTGGTTCATGGCTTCCTTGTCAGCTCCTATCATTGCTAATGGTCGCTGGAGTTTCTGGTTTAGTTCCTATTGTCAAGGAGCATTTGATTTCTGGATTGGTAATTTCTTTGGGTTATGACTGATTCCATTGGTTTTAGATTCTGTGCACTTGTTTCTTTGTTTCTTTATTTCCTTGCTTTGTAAGTTCTATTCAAATATTGAAAAACCCTTCTTAAAAGAAATTAATAATTACAACATCATTGCATATCATTAGAGTTTGCTTTCCAGTTCCAATTTACAAGATATTTTTTTCAGTATCTAAAACAAGAGCTAAGAATCTACATAGGAATGATTATATAATTATAAACAAAGTGTGAGAGGTTGAACTTACATTCAACAATGGGGCTTTTCAAAGTTTACACACGGTTTGGTTCGATGTTCCTTGTGTTGCTGGCGTTTTTCATTTCATCCTTCTTTAAAAAAAAGGAAAAGGAAAACAAGGCTATCAGCTCGAGAAAACACACAGTATCATATGAAATCTCTCACCAAGGCGGAAGAAGGAAATCCTTTTTAGCTGCTAAAATAAGAGTGATTGCGTTTAAGCACACATATACATTACTTGATGATATCATCAGTGCCGGCTGAGTATCATGGACGGTCATTGCAGACCGCCCCGGAGCCCATACCATTTTTTTTTGAAAATTGTATATTTAAATTACCATATATATAATTATATTTAAATATATAGTTTCAATAAAATAAAATACATCTTAACTAATTTAACCTCTTACAAAAATTTAAACAAAAATAATTTTATTTTTAGATTTAAATTTAAATTTTTGTATTTTTTTAATTAATTTATAGGGTCTAAAAGAATCTTTTTGCACTAGGACCCCATCATGGTATTAAAACCGGCTCTGGATATCATCAATGAAAAAGAATGAAGAATGAAAGTTATCGTGATAAGTTACAGTTTTACCAGGATCAGTGTTGATCGAAAACAAAAACAAAGAAACAATTTTGGCCTCTCAGGTTAACCGAATTAACAAATTAGTGTAACTTTATTTTTAATTTTTCTTTTTAATACCAAAGTAAACAAGGAGACGAGTAATAAACTAGGAAACGACCGCCTTTTTAATACCAAAACCAAAGTAAACTAGGAAATTAGGCTATATATAAAACAACTTAGATAGATCGACTCTCACAAATCATAACGTAAATCTAAAACAAGCTTTCTCGAACATCAACAACAAGAAAACCCTAAAGCCCTGATCAAGTTTCTCTTGGACAATGGCGAATACTCGTAGGAATCAGCTTTATCTGCATCATGGTCCTCTTGCTCTTCACTAATCACTTAGCTTTTCCTTCTTCTGCACGGCTCCGATTTATAGAAGGTCAAGAACTTGTTCACGGGATACAAAACAATCTCTTGAAACTTGATGAGATTGAGAAAGCTGATAGGGCACGTCTCGATTACTTGTTTGACATGATTGATGAGGCCGAGACCAGTCGCTTTGAGGAGGTTGATTATATCTCACTTCCGTGATGGTTCAGGCCTCGATATATGAAAGGTCTTATAAGCAGGTCGGTGCTTCTAAGATGAGTCTGCTTGTACGAGGGATTTGCAAATTTACTGTCCTTAAGTTTATTTTTTTTTTGTTTTTGTTTTTTCTATTGCAATTCTATTTTTCTTGTTCAATAACTCAGGGTTTAGGTTTCGCACTTACTGTAGAGTTTCGTTAAAATTATGAATAATATGAGAATTTCTTGCAATCTGTCTTACGTGATATGCACTTAAAACAATTGTATTGTTACTTTTATGATAAGATTGAATCTCGATTGAGGACATAGATCATCAATTTATCCTAGTATATCCAATGAAACATACTACATCTGTAGGATAGTATAACATAGAACTATTCCATACATCCTTAATATGGTATACATGAAGAAATTTATTCCATAATCCTTCTGATTTGTTTGAGGCCTTTTAAAAGAAGAGACCTCTAACCTGTTGGTTAGATTCAGTGCTGGGCTTTGGGGTAGACCTAGAGGTGCAAGAGCACTGGGTCTTCATATTTTCATTAAAATTTATTTACTATTTAGGGTTTTCATATTTGAAGTTCTTTTAAATCAAGGGTCCAATTTTTAGAATCATTCACCTAACATAAGATAAAAAAATAATGTATGGCACATGGTCCATATACTTATTAAGCCAGGCCTGGATTCACGATAACCCCAAGGATATGCAGCATAACACCTTCCGCACAACCTCTTAAAAGCAGCATTACACTAGTAGTATCACTTAGACTATCTCCATTAGTTGTATAGCACTACTCAGACAGTGTTAAAGCTTTAAGGTAGAAGAACTGGGAGCAAGCCGCTGCCTTCTTTTAACAAAACTTCTTTCATAATATTCAGTACATAAGAGAGACGTGATTTTGATTCTACGTAAACTCTTTAAGTGTGACACCAGCAATACCCCTAAAGAGCAGAAAACACTTGTCCATATAATCTTAATCAAATTCCTTAGCTTTGAGAAAATGATATACGGATGTCTTGTGTTCACCAGCTTATCAATAGACTGAAATACTTTGATACTATGGTACACATGTGGATAAACAGAAGTCAAACACAGACAATCTTCTTAAACATCTCCATTAATCAATCAGACAGACAGTTTACAAACCATTAAGGTAGATGAATTCAGTGCTCATCAAGTATTCCATGTTTATCTCCATAATCTGTTAATTGTTGGGTAATTACAAGCTTTTGGAAACTTAACATATTATTAGATGTTTAATATGTCAAGAGATAAACACGAAAGAAAATCTAGAATAGGAAAATGAAGTTTTCTATTAGGTTAGGTTTGTGTTTTCCCATATCCCACATGTTAAAGGAAATTGTCCTTGACTATAAATATAGTTCTCATGGAGAGGTGTTCCATAAGAGATCTAAGAGAAACATTGTGAGCTTTAGTTTTGCGTAGTTTCTAAAGCAATAAGAGAAGTAGTTCTTATTATCCTTTGTTCTAAGAGATCCTTCAATTGGTATCAGAGCTTAAGTTGAAGCTTCAATTGGTATCAGAAGCCTCAGGTTGGAGACTCGATCTAAGCTTAAGTTGAGGCTTCGATCCTGGTAGCTGTGAAGCAAGAAATTGACGACACAAGATGGCTGACGTGAATAGGGCTCCACGCGCAAAAGACCTTGGATCCACATCTATCCAATGTCCGATGTTGAACTCGACAAACTACACAGTTTGGTCGATGAGGATGAAGGTGTTACTTTGTGTTCATGATGTGTGGGACACAATAGAACCTGGTTCAGATGATCAAAAGAAGAACGATGTTGCAATAGCTCTTTGTATCAATCTATGTCTGACAATTTGATTCTCCAGGTGGGAGAACAAACCGCATCAAAAGAGATTTGGAATTCCATCAAGTCACGACACCATGGAGATGATCATGTAAGGGAGGCAAGATTCGAGACGTCGGTGACGGAGTTAGACAGGTTGAAGATGGATGATAGTGATACCGTAAACGGATTTTCGGGGAAGATATCAGGGCTAGCATCCAAGGAAACCTCGTTAAGAGAAATCATAGAAGAACAAAACATGGTAAAGAAGGAGATGGTCGTAGGAATGCCGAGTGTAACACACGAAGATAGCGTGTGTGACGCATGTCTAGCAGGGAAGCAGATTAGACACTCATTCCTAAGTGTAACACACGGAGAAGGCGTGTGGTAATACATGCATCATAGGGAAGAAAATCAGAGACTCACTCCCGACTAAAGCCATGTTTCGTGCGACAAAACCGTTGGAGTTGATCCATGAAGAGGATCAAAAGCCAAACGAATGTCTCATTTCGAAGAAACCAAATATCAAGCAGTCGAGGATATTCAGTTGTGTAGCACATTGAAAGACATGTGTGACTCATCTGAAGAAGTTAGATGAGAGATCAAAGTGTGGAATTAAGCCAGGTTCCAAAGCTTATAGACTCTATGATCCAGTCGCAAGAGAGGCAATGGTGAGTAGAGATATGATATTTGACGAGAAGAAATCTTGGGATTGGTCGTCTATAACAAACCAAGAAGATTGTGAATCAAGTATGATTAAGCTTCCACATGAGGGTGATATAGAAGGTAATGATCAAGATGAGGATCATGAACAAGAAGCTATAAACCAAGATGAGGAAGAAGAAGAAGATACAGATCACAATGCAAACCAAGACGGTGGTGGTCAACCGTTGGTGACTAGACACGGCCGCACCATAACAAAACCAAGGTATCTCGATGATTATGTGTTACTTTCAGATGAAGAAAGTGCAATGTTGTTGCTCACAGTAGATGGCGAGCCAGAGAACTATCTTGAGGCCGAACATGTAAGAGAATGGGTTGAAGCTATGGTGGCTCAGTTGGATTCTATCACAAGAAACAAGACATGGGAGCTTGTGGATAGACCGGCGGGAGTGAAACCTATAGGGTTAAATTGGATCTACAAGATCAAGAGAAAAGAGGATGGTTCGGTGAACAAGTATAAGGCGAGACTTGTGGCAAAAGGCTATGTACAAAGACAAGGAATAGATTTCGATGAAGTGTTTGCACCAGTGGCACGTCTCGGAACTATACGGCTCTTAATAGCCCTTGCAGAAGCAAACGGATGGGAGATTCATCATCTGGACGTGAAGACCGCTTTCTTGAATGGAGATATAAAGGAGACATTGTATGTGACACAACCCGAAGGTTTTGAAAGGAAAGGAGAAGAGGATCGAGTTTATGTGTTACACAAGGCATTGTATGGGTTACGCCAAGCACCAAGAGCTAGGAATGTGAAACTCGATCAAGTTCTCAAGGAGATGAGATTTAAGAAGTGCACGAAGGAGCCATCAGTGTACCACAAGAACGAAGAAGGAGACTTCTTGTTGATAGCAATTTACGTTGATGATCTATTTGTGACGGGAACTTCACTTAAGGTGATTAAGCAATTCAAGGAAGAGATGTTAAAGAAGTTCGAGATGTCAGATCTAGGAAAGCTAACGTATTACCTTGTTATAGAAGTGATTCAAGGAGCAGACGGAATCAGAATAAAACAAGAAAGGTATGCTCAAGGAATCCTGTGTGACACAAAGATGGAAGCGTGTAACACGACTCATGTACCAATGGAGTCGACTTTGAAAATCTCAAAAGCTGAAGATGAACAAGAGATAAATGCTACGGATTTCAGAAGAATCATAGGATGTTTGAGGTATCTTCTTCACACAAGACCTGACTTGTGTTACGCAGTGGGCGTATTGAGTAGATACATGCACAATCCGAGAGACTCTCATGGACAAGCCATCAAGCACATATTGCGGTATGTGAAAGGAACAACAAACTTTGGTTTGTTCTTCAAGAGAGATGGGTCAAGGAGTGTCATTGGTTATAGTGACAGCAGTCACAACATTGATGTCGATGACGGGAGGAGCACGTCAGGACATGCATTCTATTACGGTTCATCACTGGTTACTTGGACATCGCAGAAGCAGCAAACGGTTGCATTGTCATCATGCGAAGCAGAGTTTATGGCAGCAACGGAAGCAGCGAAGCAAGCTATATGGATCAAGAAGTTGTTGAGTGAAATACTAAGTGAAGAAGGCGAGAGAGTCAGACTTAGGATCGACAACAAATCAGCCATTGCTCTAACGAAGAATCCGGTTTTCCATGGAAGAAGTAAGCACATTCTTTCAAGATATCATTTCATTCGAGAGTGTGTGGAGAATGGGAAAATCGAAGTTGAGCATGTGTCGGGTGTTGAGCAGAAGGCCGACATCCTAACCAAGCCATTAACAAGGATTAAGTTCAAGCAAATAAGGAGCTTAATTGGAGTTCAAGAAATTGGTCTCTCTAATTCAAGTTGGAATTAAGGGGGTGATTGTTGGGTAATTACAAGTTTGTGGAAACTTAACATATTATTAGATGTTTAATATGTTAAGAGATAAACACAAAAAGGAAATCTAGAATAGGAAAATGAAGTTTTCTATTAGATTAGGTTTGTGTTTTCCATATTCCACATGTTAAAGGGAATTGTCCTTAACTGTAAATATAGGTCTCATGGAGAGGTGTTCCATAAGAGATTTAAGAGAAACATTGTGAGCTTTAGTTTTGAGTAGTTTCTAAAGCAATAAGAAAAATAGTTCTTATTATCTTTTGTTCTAAGAGATCTTTCGTTAATGTGAGAGTTGTCTTTTACAAAGACTAAAACACACAGTAACATAGATAAAAAAAAATATTGTATGGCACATGGTCCATATACTTTTTAAGCCAGACCTGGATTCACGCTAACCCCAAGGATATGCAGCATTACACTAGTAGTATCACTTAGACTATCTCCATTAATTGATCATATATAGCACTACTCAGACAGTGTGTACAGCTTCAAGGTAGAAGAACTGGGAACAAGCCGCTGCCTTCTTTTAACAAATCTTCTTTCATAATATTCAGTACAAAATAGAGACGTGATTTTGATTCTACTTAAACTCTTTAAGTGTGGCACAACAAATAATACCCGTAAGGAGCAGGAAACACTTGTCCATATAATCTTAATCAAATTATCCTTAGCTTCGAGAAAATGATATACGGATGTCTTGTGTTCACCAACCTGTTAATAGACCGAAATACTTTGATACTATGGCACACGTGTGGATAACCAGAAGTCAAGCACAGACAATTTTCTTAAACATCTCCATTGATCATATGACTTAGAACCAGACAGACAGTTTACAAACCATTAAGGTAGATGAATTCAGTGCTCATCAAGTATTCCATGTTTATCTCCATAATCTGTAAGTGTGAGAATTATCTTTTACAAAGACTAAATACGTAGATAGTTTTTTCCAATAAATACGATTAGATTAATTTTTTTTAAAGCACATACAAATTTCTTCCAAAAGCAATTGTTCAAGTAGACTCAAGATAAACTTTAACTTGTTGATTAGTCACTCACGGTCATAGACTTTATACAAAGTCTATGAACTACTCAAGCTTCTAATCCCTTAGTATTTTGCTTCTCCTTCTTCAGACATACAAAACTCTCTATGCAAATACAATGCCAACACTCTCTTTATACTTTAGAGGAAAAACTCTAGACCTAAAGATCTATCTAATGGAAACTTTCTTTTTTCCGATTCTTCAGTGAATAAGACAATTTCCTTACTGTAGAAGATCGGTTGTTTCTCCTCTAATACTTCCCTTACACTGACTCCTCAACAAATCTTCCTTTAATGTTCATAACGTTAAGGCCACTCCAATGGACTCCTCATCTCATGCCTTCTCTGTGCGATAGTTCATGTTGGGCTTATGAACTACTCAAGCTCTACTTTGATCATATATCTTCATAATCTCTCATAATAATTCCTAGTATTAAGATTGACGTTGTACCTTATTCCATATAGCCTATGTGAGCCTAGGTGGGGATGTGTGCTCAAGAGTATAACTTTACGACTGGTACATGTTCTAAGTATAACTTTACCACTGGTAGAGTGGCAATGCAGTCGGTCACCTTCATCATGTACGAATATCTTCAATGCAATTCTATATTTCTTTTATATTTTTCTCAAAAATAGATTAATTTTATTATAGAGGTAAATTATTTTTTAATAGTATGTCTCATTAATATAATTACTCTATTATTGAATAGAATATAGAAAAATGTTATCTTTTTAAATAAGAATATAAAAGTCGTTTAGAAAGTCATTAATTGACCAAATATCTCTAACCTCCCTAATAAATAAATTTAAATTTTATTGTTGTAAATACTAGTTGTTTTGGAGTCATCCTCCTCATGGCCAATAGTTATGATAATTTAATTTATTCCAATGAGTATAAACCATCATTACTTTAATCAGTAATTATTATATATATATATATATATATATATATATCCTCTTCTATTCGAATCTTTTCGGTGAGGAGTTTACGAGACTTTTAGTATATTAAATATTAATTTTACCATGACGTTAACCACAACAAAAATATATATAACATGACATCATTGTCAAATTATATATAAACTTTTTATCAAAATTATTTAAGAAAATGTTTCTACATCCCAAAAATCTTAGATCCGATTTCAGTGAGATTAGGTCTAACTGGTTGGGTTGTAGTTTTGAATATGTGCTGTAAAAAAGTTTATGTAGATTTTTTTTGATGTAAATGTACCTATGGTATCTCTGTAAAAATAAAAGAAAATAAATATACTAGGAATTTATTTCTAATGCCATCTATTTTTCATACATCACAAAATATGGTTTTAGTAAATAAGGGTTTTACAGATATTTTAAAAAAATTGATTTAAAGCATTATTGATAACTTTAAAGGCTTTAGATAAAAAAAATGTAGAGTATTCTAATCAATCATCTCCATTTTTAATGAAATTATCGACAAGTCACAGCGTTATTAATCTCTTATATATTAAAAGAGAAGCATTTCAACTTTTGAAGCATGATACATATAATCATGAGAATGATTATTAAGAGTCTTTAGAAAAATAAATTGCTTCATCTAAATATAAACTATAGTTTTTATTAAACTAACCATAACATCTCATATTAATTATTCTCCATTATTTCTTAGTGTAATTAATATATATATATATGAAAATTAACATATATATATATATGAAAATTAATGATTTTCAATAATAAAGATTTGCTAACAATCTATATGCCATATATCATTTTTGTTTAAATATTTCTTATTAAATAAATTACACAATTACATTAACCACATAAGAAAATTTTAGTTTTTTACATATACGTTGTATTTTAATTTTTTTAAAACAAGTATAATTTACTAAACTGTTAAATACTCACATAAACTTTTGTGATTAATAGTTTGATTTTTTTAATATATTAAGATACAAATGATTATAAAACCACGTGAGTAAGAAGTTTTATTTAATAGATGCTTATATTAATATATATATATATATATATATATATATATATATATATATATATATATATATATATATATATATTTTATATCATTTAAATTAAACTACATACCACATAAAAATATATACTTAAATTTTGATATTTGCATTGAAAATATATTGAGAACCTAATATCTTAATTTTGAAATTTTCATTAAAATTTTAAATTGATTATGAATTATTAAAATTATTAAACATCTCATTAAAAAAAAATTATCAATAGTTTAAAATATTTTTATAAAATATGATAATAATCATAAAACCATATGATTAGAAACTTCATTTAATAAATAGCCATATCAAAAGTATATTATATATCTATGTTAATATTATTTAACTTTAAGTATATATCATATATAATAAAGAATCTGATTTTGTTTTAAATTATTTACCATACAATAATTGTTAATAAATAAAAGTGATCGTCTAATTTATATATGCACACTAAGTTAATTATATACGTAATAATTGTTGATTTCTCAACTATTCAGTATATATTTATTATTATGAAAAAAATATAAAATAAATAATAATATGTATTTTTTATAAAATAAATAGTAATATATGAATATAATTTTTATATAAAATGTTTTATCCCGCAAAAGTTGTAAATCTGAACCTAAGAGCATCTTTAACCAGAGAAACCCACTTGGGTTTCTCTTTTTTTTTTTTTTTTGTTTAAAAAAAAAAAAAAAAAAAAATTTAAAAGTGAACCAATTGCGGGCCGCCACGTGTCAGTGGGGCCCGCAAACAGTGTTAAAACTCCCATATAGTCGGTTCTTATTTGGTATATTTGGCAACTGGTTTTTTAAAAAAAGGTGGGCCCCACCATGGGACCCACCATTAAGAAACCATGTAGTATACTGCAATAAAGATGCTCTAACGTAGTAAACTACTAATTAGGGAACAAAGCACAATGTAAACACGAGAGTCCGTTTCGTCGTATGTTCTTTTGTCTTCTCTCAAAGTCAACTGTCAAAACTCCAAAAAGTCTCCCCCTGACAACTCTCTTCCTCCTCCTTTTAAACAACAAATCCAGATGCATTTCTTTAACTGAGAACTCTCCGGCAACTAACAAACAAAAATGGAAATTTCCCGTTATACTCTTCCCCTTCTTCTTATCGCCATCTCCTTCCTCCTCTCCCTCTCCGCCCAAATGACCGGAAACTTCAAATGCGGCGAACGAGGCGACTCAAACACCACGTGTCGCTCTCTCGTCGGCTACTCAAGCAAGAACGCCACAACGTATGCCAGTATCCAAACCCTCTTCGCCGTGGAGAACCTCAGTTCGATCCTCGAAGCCAACAACCTCCCACTCTCCACGACAGGCGCTCAGCGCGTGAGCCCGAACCAAGTCGTACGCATCCCGATCCCTTGCACTTGCTCAAACGGAACAGGTGTCTCGACCGGAGTTCCGGTTTACACCGTCAAGCAAGGGAACACGCTCTCCTTCATCGCGTCTGAGGTTTTCGGAGGGTTGGTTCGTTTCCAGAGGATCAGTGAGCTGAACAAGATTCCCAACCCAGACGATATCGATGTGGGTCAAAGGCTTTGGATCCCTTTGCCTTGTAGCTGCGATAAAGTGAACGGTGAAGATGTTGTTCACTATGCACACGTGGTCAAACCCCAAAGCTCCCTCGGTGTGATCGCTGCTCAGTTTGGAACTGACAACACGACGTTGGCTCAGCTCAATGGGATCTCTGGCGATGCTCAGCTCCTCGCTGATTCCCCTCTCGACGTCCCTCTCAGAGGTACAAAGAACAAAACTTAGTTTCTGTCTTTAGAATTTGAAAAGTCTGTGGCTTTGGCAGTTTAATTTGACTAATCCAAATGGACAAATCTAATTGGGTTTTAAACTTGGTGATGGTTTGACTTTGAAAAGTCTTTTGACTTTAGCTGTTTCATTGGACAAAACTAGTTGGGTTCGATGTTTTAGTGCTAATTGATTATTGGGTTTCTGAGTTTTGTTAGAAAGTTGTCAACTTTTTAACTTTTATTGCAGCTTGTAGCTCTTCTGTAAGGAATGACTCGTTGGATGCTTCTTCTATGCTTCTGCCTAACGGATCATACGCCATCACTGCAAACAATTGCATCAGGTGTTCTTGTGAGGCTTCAAACAATTGGACGTAAGTGATAGATAATCTTGGAGTTTTGTTTGTTCTAATATGACAAGATTGGTTTTTGATAGATTCTGATGGTTTTTGGTTTTGTGTGTTTGTAATCAGTTTAAGCTGTGAAGCTGCTCAGCTAAGGCCGACGACCTGGCCAACTTGCCCGCCTTCACAATGTCAAGGAGCAGAGAATTTGCTTCTAGGTAACACGACTAGTACCTCTTGCGGACCTCGTTCTTGCGCCTATGCTGGTTACTCAAACCAGACAATCTTTACAACCCTTTCTCCAGATCCCTGTTCAGGTTTGTTTGATTCAGGTTCTTGCACATTTTTTTATTGTGAAGTGATGATTAATAATCTGGTTACATTCTGATGACCAGGTTCTGATGGTTCTAGACCTTCTGGTAACTATGCTTCAACGTTCAGCCCAAGCTTCAGTTTCGTGGTGGTGTTGATTCAGTGTGCTCTGTTCTGTGTATGCCTTCTCTAGTTGTGTTATGGTTTTGTGTTTGTGAGTGTGAATAACAACATTAGTTGTGTACTTCTCCAAAGTACAGTTCGTGATTGAAATAACAACATTGTTCCACTTGAAGCATGGCTTTTTGTGTTTATCTATATATTATATTCAAAATATTTCAACTTTTGAGAAAGATTTGGTACCAAAACTAGAAAAACAGTAAAGTCTTAAGGTGTATTTTAAAGCGAACTTTTTCACTAGTGCCTTTTCCTAAACAAATTCTGTAACAATGTATATTTCATCATGAAGTTAGTATAAATTCAAAATAACTATATAAACTTTTGAAATCGTACTTAAATATACAATGATTGATTGTAGTCAATTGGCCAACTATACCTGTAATGTGATGTTATCGTTTAAAAAATTGTTTTAAAATATTTTTTAAAAATAAAAAAATATAAAAAAAAATATATAAAAAAAAATAAAAAAATTAAATATTTATACAAAATTATATATATGCATATAATATTATTAAAATTAAAATATAATATAATATCATAAAACTAATTATATATACAAATATTAATAAGTTAAATAAAATTATTAATAAAATTAAAAGTTTAATATATTTAAAAAATACGGATCCTGATATTAAGTGAGAGAAACTGTGGATTAGACCTCAAACGCAACAAAATATTGGTAAGCTATAACACAACACGAAGGAATTACAAGAGAGGAAACCGATTAGTCTTGGATTCGATGTGAAAAGATATCCAAGACTAAACTCCCACATAACACAAATATAGCAACAACAAGAAAATAGTTTGGAAATTACTCAGCACAAAAGACAGATAAAATCTTAAACATTGCATCAACTCATCATCTTACACGAGAAATAATTAAATCCATATCATAGAAAGTTATTACAATTGAGAATTTAGACAACGAAACGTGAGCATGTCTCTAACTCAACATAAAAAAAATTGAAAATCTTCTAAACCTAGGCAGCTATACAGAGAGAAACAATAGACTCGATTTCTAAACTATCTCTCCTTCCTCAATATCATCATCATGGCATGGAGCGTTTTCCAGAGAATCATCGTTATAATCATCATTGGCTTTTAAGACGAGGCCCAGCTTCTTAACCCAGAACCGGTTCTTTGCCATATGAGAGCCACCGCACAGCTTCGCGATTTCCATCGTTGCCAAGTGGTCGTCATGGATCTCGGACGCAGCTTCCTCTTCCACCTTCTCCAAGTCGAGCCTTTTCTGCTTTCGGAGGGCTCTCGCTTCAATCATAGCCGTTTCTTCATCACGTTGTTTCTCTTTCTTTATCATCCTCATCACAGCATCACTACCCTTGTTACTGTTATCACTCTCTTCGATGAGTTTCTTCGACTTTAGAATTATTGATGAGAAACGAGTTACCAATGTGGCCGCACGACTTGAACAAGATGTTGCCATAACTACACGAGTGAATCTGGAGGGAATGGGTTTTCTTTGAACTTTTCTTCTGCAACCTGAGTTTTGTTGGATCCTTTACATATATAATAAATATAGCTCGTGATGCGTCTATAACCTAGAATGAGAAAGGAAACTAAGACAAAGCAAAAAGGAAACTGAGAAAAAAGGAAAATATGAAAAAAGGAAATTGTGAGAAGAAAAAAAAAGAAAGTAAATTGAGATGAATGAATCGGGAGGGAATGGCATTAACTGGTTATGTCAATGGTCTATAGACACTCCGGTTTAGTTAATTGTTTGAAACAAGGGATTTCTTAAAATGTTTGATTGAAGGATATCATGTATTGGTGTTTATAAAAAAATTTTAAAAATGGAAAATTTGGAAAGACCTTCCAAAAATATTATATTTTGAAAATTACATCATTTTAGCTTTTTTGGATAAATACACTTATTTATAAATGTAATGACTAAATTATCCAAGTTAAATGTTTATAATAATCTTAATATCTATAATGATAAGTTTAAATGGAAAATAAAATTTAACTATGCAATCGTAAAAGAAATAATTTAGAAAAAAAAATCAACAATAATATATTAAAACATACTATAATGATAGAAAACGTCACCGTCATCCATTTTGAAAAATTATTTACAATACCATAACTTAGCTACCACTTTTCAAAAATATGTTCAATCAAAAATATTTTAAAATTTGCGCTTAGAATTTCTAGATTGTTGCTTAAGGTTCAGTATATAAAGAGTTGGCTTGGATTTATTAACTTTTATAATCGTTTTATAAAATATTTGTAAACATTTATAAATTTTTTAGAAAAGTTAATTTAGTGATGTTACCACAAACTAAAATTTTATGAAAAAATGTATCTTTTAATGATAAATTTGAAAATATTATCAAAATTGTGGTAAAATTAAAATTTTCCATTGATCAACAAATCATGGATATACGTTCCTCAAATCAGACATATGTCTAGAACTAGACAAGTGAACACACACACACATTACTGTAATTCAATTTCTGTAGGTTGCAGAGCTTAAGAAACAAAGATAAAAAATGCTTTGCCTATATACAAAAAATGCAAGATCAGTTAATATTTCCATTTGCAAAATTGTCTTCAAGTTCAAATGGTAAAGTGCGATTTCTAATTCAGAAGAATATTTCTGGTGCTTTGTAAGTTGCAACCTTCCTTTGAGTGGTTTATCAGGATGCACCACTGCTACCAAAAGAACTTCCCAGTTTGACTTGAAAAGCGTTGTGCAAACATATCTTAATTGTTTGGCTCTGTGATGATCTATGTATGTCTATACATTCCTCGAGATCCCCTTCACATGTCAGAAGAACCAACTCCTTATCATCATCCAAATACTTGAGATCAAACCAGGATACATCATCTATTTTGAAACGCCTAGCAATCTCTTGATGCAGCTCTCTGTAGCCCCAGCTCGGGGGCAAGGTAAACCGTATTATGGCCTCACCAAATGTTGCTTTCACTTTAATGGCCCCTCCAGCTCTTAAGCTCTTGTTGCTACTACCTGGTAAATTTTCAAGAAGAGGAGGCTCCTTGAATATTTTGTGGCTCTGGGTTCTTGCGAGACATGTTGTTTCCTCCTGATTCCCATTATGCAGTTCCACCTCGCTGTGAGCTTTCTTCAACACCGCATCCTCATGAACTTGCAGAGTGTTTGCAGTATTGGTGCTTGAACCAGAGCAAGAAGATGATGGTGACCTTGGTGCTGGTTTATCTTCAGGTTTGTTTTCGTTGGGAGCATTCAAGGAAGGGCCATTACTGGACATATTTGGGGAGCTTAAAGCTGGGAAGCTTGTATAGAATGAGTCGAGTGGAATAGATCCCTGTGCACCTTGAACTGAGTCCATAACGACTTGCAGTTTCTTCAACGAATGCCCAACCTTCTTGATTTTCCGGGAGGGCCATCTCATTATTCCGTGGTGCCTGCATATCCTTTTCAAGGTAGTTGGACAAACTGCAACATAAGAACGAAACACTTTCACATCACTGTCTGAAGCGACAATAGGAATGATGAAATGCTGGTAAAGAAATGTAATGGTTATGTTTCTAGTAATGTACATCAATTTCTTACCACCAATGCTCTTGGCTGCATCCTTGAGGCTTCCTGCAAAGTATTGTTGAAGAACCTCCAAGCCAATGATCTTTTCTGTTTTTGATCTTCTCTTTTCCCCTGGTCTTCTACTCCCTAACATATTTCCACCACCAGTCGATGCTGGTTCGGTACTTGGACCAGCGTCGACTCTGAGTCCTGAAGTTGATGCTGGTTGAAGATGCTCACCTTCTGAAGGAACCTTATTGGGGACTGGATCAATCTGACTGTTACCCCAGCCAGATGAGAGCTTGGATGCATCTATTGGATCTTCATTCTGGTACTTCAAAGAAAGTGACACATCTTTACCCTTTTCGTTAGCCTTTATCATGTGGGAGATCGTAGAGGACTCTTGCATATCAACTTCTCTCAAAGAATCTTCGGTTTCTACTCCAGTTAGTGGGTTCTCTGAGAGAACCATGTCCTCTCTATCAGGCAATACGACTTCTAACTCTATATCTTTGTCAATGACAAGATTTGAACTCTTGAAATCCTGCTGCAGAGTCACAGTCAGTGAGTTGAGCATCTCCTGTTTTGCTTCAGTGTCAATACATGTTTTTGGAAAGAAGAACTCCAATACAAACTCGACCAAACCGTTGCTTTTGCCCTTTAACGGGAATGCTAAAGCAGCGTGTAGTCCAGATATTTTAGCGTGGTGCGCAAGAGCGTAGTTGGTCTTGCTAAATATGGACACTTCAGGCACAAAAAACAGTTTGGTTTCCTTGAATGCTTTCCCAACCATGCCTTCCCCCTGGAGGAGATGATATTCAGAACATGCCTCCAGAAAATATTTGCTCTGTTCATCCAGGACAAAGCAAGCAGAATCAATCGTCGAAACGCACTGAGAAAAGTTCTCATCAGAATGCCGGGATCCACCTTTCCCCTGCCGATCACACGGAGCCCATGACAAAGCTAGAGGCAAATCATATGATCTGCAGACTGAGGCCAAGAAATCTGATATCTCAGGTAATGCAGCGCAGTAGAACTCACTATAGACCTGCAGAAACTGAAAACATGGGGCATGACCTTAGCAATGCATATCATTGTTTCCAGGACCTGAATGAAGTAAGCGTAAAGTTAATGCACCTCAGTGCTTGGAGTTTTCAAGTTACTTGAACTCCTTAGATCCACAGCCTACAAAAACAGAAACATCTTTAAGAAGAGCAATCACAGTCTTAATTGTGGTATTTGTCTAAACATGTGTAGTAAGACTTGCGGATCTACAGAGTAATTTTGTTTTATGATGTTGAGGTGAAACAAAGAGAAAGGGAGAAAAACCTCAAGAGCTTTACAGATATTCTCAAGTTCTGGCCGGTAATTCATCTTCTGAGTAGTTGTGATGATCTCAACAACACCCAAACAAGTCCCACTACCTCTTTCGAACACAGGAACAGCAAGCGACCCACGAACATCACACTTTTGTGCTTCTTTGATGCGTGGATACTCTTCACTTTTAAAGAAACGTACATCAGGAGTCCACTCAGGCAATTTCTGCAGGAAAACACGACCGGGGAGACCTACTTCTGTTGAACCCTCATCAGCAGGGAAATTATAAGTCTCTGAAACATGTCTGTATTTTGCAAGGCTCGAGTATTTTTGGTTGAATAAATGTGGTTGCTCCAAAGTGGTTAGAAAGTTCTTCCCTTCCTGCTGAAATGGCACCCATATCTGCACAAGGAAGTCCTTATCAGGCACCGCCTCGTCAAGACCGCTTATAGCTCGTAATAGTCTCTCCTTCACAGACGAAGAAGGGCCTTCACTTCCTCTTGGGGCAATCCACAACCTTCTTCCCACCTCAGCTTCCTCTAGTAGAAACTTTTCTGCTTGCTCAGAACTTGATGCAACCTGGTTACAAGGTTCTTGATTCACTGTTCTGTCTGTTTCTTTATTGAAAAGGTTTTCTTGAGATGGGTTCTCATCAAAGTAGAGGAAAGGGGTATTGTCATCCATGGCGTTAGAAGCTGAAGCAGTTTCTTCTAAGTGCTTCAAATCTGTTGTTGTCTCTAGCCAACATCCATCAAACAAGAGCTCATCCATGAAATCCAAATCCATGGCCATCTCAGGGAATTCCCCAAAGCTAGAATTAGGTGAAAACCCACCATTTCCATCACTGCCACCATCATCTTCCATATCTAAAGATTCCCTTTTTTATTCTTTCTAAAATTAGCATCCAACAGATCCTACCAAACCTTCAAGTTCTCAAAGATTGCTCAGTTAATCATTCTTCATAAACCAACACCTATAAGCGTCTTGAAGATGAATAGATACAACAACAAAGTCCAGAGGATGAATGCTCCTCTACTTGGAATGCTAAAGCCGAATCTGAAAAAAGATGCAGAAACATCATCAAAAACTCGATCCAAGAACAAGAGAAGAATCAAAATGGTGTTTTGTCAACTTTCAAAGATGCTACAAAGATTATATATAAGCAGCTTCTCTTTTAATGGAGAGTTGACTTAAAAGAGGGTAGTGCCATGAATTTCACGTATGCACTTTGGAATTCTCCAGAGGAAAATCATTGAGCTCTTATAAATAAATCAAAGGCAAATCTTCTGAGAAAAAAAAACAGACCCAATTCCAAAAATCATTCTAATGGAAAACCCACAAAAGAAAATCAAAAGAGATTCAGAAAAAGTTACCTACTTTATCACAAAGCTTCTGTCTTTTGTTGGATTGTGTTTTCTTTTTGTTTATGTTCTTCTTCTGGACAAAAGTAGCTGATTAAAGGTAGGATTAGTCTGTTTTAATCTCTAACAAAAAATGTGACTGATATGGACTTGAAGAGTCATTCCCGAGAAGTGACAAGAGCATCCACTGTTCTTAACTTCTAACTCACACATATATAGAGAAAAATAAAAAAACAGTTTATTGCTTTTTCAAGGACAAATCAAACTTCTTAAGTTTTTTTCCTACAACAAAGATGAGAGAGAGAGAGGAGAAATGAACTTCGTGTAAGAATATTTATATTCTTATTTGACCTATGTGTCTATTGGTTCAATATAAAGATTAAGTTCATATTACAAATTTAGATTCTAATATAAAAGACGATACCGTGATGGATTGGTTTCGATTAAAGACATTAGAATCCGGGTGTATTGATATACCCCCTCCTTTACCTTAATTTATGAATGTCATTCATCCTATGATCATAAAGATATAATATACATTTATGTATTTATATAGTTAGTAGTGGTTATGAGTGAAGGGTTGTGTTGGTTTATGACATCCCTTCTATTAATATAAATAAGAGTAATGTTTCTCATTATTTAATGATGACAAAAGCTCTCTTAAAACCACATAATGAAAAAGATCTCAAAGGAAAGTATTGAAGGATTTAGATTCTTATTCATCAAAGAATCACTAAAGGGAAAATGTCTAAGGAGGAGAAGTCAATCTACATAATCTTCAATGGATCAAAGGTTAGTATGTTTCTTTCTTCTTTAGAATTATTAGGGTTGAATTAATCTAAATCTAGAATATGGTCTTGGGTAGATTTCATAATTGAAATCATAAAAGATAATCTTACATTTGGTATCAGAGCCATTCTAGATTTAATTAATTCACTGTAATTAGTTCTTATGGATTCATGAACATATATGGTTTAATCCATTTTAAAGAGTGTTCATGATCCACGTAATAGTAAACGTAAAGTTCTCGTTAATCGGACACATCGTAAATATTGTTAAAGTATATTCGATCATGTCTGAGAACTGAATGTTTAATTATATAGATTAAAGCCACTGGCCTTTTCCTTAACTAAAAGACTTTCTGGAAAATGATGGTATTGGGTTTAACTATCAATAAGAGAAGTTATAACAAAAATGATAGTGGCTTGAAAAGAAAAATATATAGAAGTAAACATGCGATTCATAGCCGTACGTTGTTAATGTATTAGTGTGCATGCGGTTAGATTTGTTGTGTGGAAAGTCACACTTGGTGCATGTCTGAAAAGTAATAAAAGTATATTTAACAAGTATGGAGTTCATGCGTGAAGTTTGTATAAAGTTATTTGTTTGAAAGGATGCTTAGATTATATGTATCCATAAATGATCACCCCATCAAAATCATTTTAAAAGGTTAAGCAAAATAGTTGGTTTATGTTGATTGGTGGGAAGGTTCATAGATAAACCAAGAAAACAGTGATCTAGGTATAAACGAATGATGTTCTTTTGATTAAGTGATAAAAATCCTTCATGCATGCATAATCTGTTATTTTCTGGAATTTTATTTGACATGTGCACGCATGTATGATAAGGAAAGGTGACGGTTACTGCAGTAAAATTGTGAAAAGTCACTATCAAGAGTTGTGACTTTAAGGACATTCACAATAAGAAAGAAAATGTGAATATGTGCATAATGAAATATTTCAAGTCTACAATAATAAATTTGCACGCAAGTAGAATTCATATTTAAGAACTGAAATTTGAACTGGTGATAAAATAGTGTCGCCGGTATGTTGGTTTGATGTCCAAATAATTTAGGATATTTATATATAGATACATTCTTAACTTTAAATATTATATATATAATTTAAAATGATTCCGCTGCATTTTAATAATAGGTAATTTGTGTTATGAAATATTAACACAATATAGAAATAATTATGTTATGAAATATTAACATAATATTAAGATAAATTACCTATTAGTATTTTAATATTTATATAGTTTATAACATGTTAATCACCAAAGTGGTCTTGTTATTTACTTATAAATATTAAAATTAACAATAATATAATTGATCATGATGAAATAGATGCTATAAATGATATTAAAGTTTTAATGATCAATTATTTTATTTTTTATATTCTTGGAGATCACCCAAAGGTGGATCATTGAATATAGTTAATAATAAGAAAAGGATTAATCATTTTCTTTTACTATAGTTGATAGCATTTATACCCAAAGGTAGAATACTATTTGACTTGAGTTTGAAATGATTAATCATTAAAGTGTATTTTAGCATCACTAAAAGTGTTTGTGTTTAAGTATTGCCCAAAGGTTGCTTAAATACAAACTTAAAAGTTTATATTAAGTATAGAATTTGTAGTAAAGTTTCAAAGTAGTAAAGAGTAAGCATGTATAAAAGTTTGCAGCTTCATCAAATGTGGTAACATTTGTTAACTCTGTGGTAAAGTTCAATGCACTCAATTATGGCAAGTGGTCCGAAAAGATCCGGTTTACACTAGGTGTAATGACTTTGGACTTTGCCATAGTAAATGATGAGGAGCCCTCAGCCATTACGAAAGATAGCTCTAAATATGAAAAGTCTCGGTGTGTAAGAGATGAGAGCAATCTAATAGGATGGGTTTGAACTTAATGAGGTTGATGACGGTAGAAATGATTAAGTCATTGATGCCTAAAACAGAGGTTGAGAAGGAATTTATAGAGTAGATTTAAGGAGTGTTTATACTCGGAATTGGTTGTAAGTCGATTGTAGGGAATCTCATAAATGAGCTAACTACGCAAATGTTTGATTGTTCTCAGCCAATCCATGATCATGTGATGCACATGTCTAATCTGACAGCAAAGTTAAAGACCTTGGAAATTGAGGTTCATGAGCAGTTCATGAGTCTAATTCATCATGAACTTTGTATCTCTTGAGTTTAGTTAGTTCCAGGTGAATTACAACACCAATAAAGATAATGGAACATTAGAGAATTAAAGGCTATGTGTTTCAAGAGGATGAGGATTAAGAAAGATGAAATACCAAGTTTCTAACCTCGTAGGTCTTGGAAGTGCTAGTAGCATTAAAATAATCTCAAGTAGAAAGGACATAAGGAATGACAAGTCTTTCGTGAAATGACTCAAAATTCAAATCCGAAAGGAAATGAAGTGTTTCTTTTGCAATAAAATGAGATACTTCAATTTAGATTGTCCTAAAAAAAAAGGGTTATTTCGACAAGAAAGTAAACATTAAAAAAAAATTTGTTTGCTACGAAAGAAGTCTTGTTAAAATGTCTAGTAATACTTGGTGTTTGAAAGTAGATGCATTAAGTGTAGCACATCTAATAAAGCACTCAACTTCTTTAGTTAATATACACACCAATATGTGTGGCCCTTTCGACGCTTCTTCATGGAGTTGCGAAAAATATTTCGTCACCTTTATTAATGATTACTCATAGTAGGGATATATTTATCTACTGCATGAAAAGTCTAAGTCTATGAATGTTCTAGAGGTATTCATTGATGAAGTAGAAAGACAGTTAGATAAAAAGGTTAAAGTATTGAAATCTGATAGAGGTGGTGAATTTTATGAAAAATCCGATGAAAGTGGACAATGTCCTGGTCCATTTGCAAAATTACTTGAAAGTAGAGGGATTTGTGCACAATACACTATGCCTGGTACTCCTCAGTAGAATGGTGTAGCTGAGAGGCGGAACCATACATTAATAGAGATGGTTAAGAGCATGTTGAGTAATTTCTCTTTACCCCTTTCGTTGTGGATATATGCATTAAGAACTGCAACATATGTGCCTAACCGGGTTCCTAGTAAGGCAGTTCCTAAGATCCCTTATGAATTGTGGATGGGAAGGAAACCTAGCTTAAGACATCTACGTGTGTGTGGTTTTCCAGTAGAAGTAAGGCTATATAATCCACATGAGAATAAACTTGTTTCTCGGACTGTCAGTGGATTTTTCATTGGTTGTCCTAAAAAAAAATAAAAGGGGTATACATTTTATTGCTCTAACCATAGTACGAGAATAGTTGATTCGGGTAATGCTAGGTTCATTGAAAATGGTGAAACTAGTGGGAGTGGTGAACCATGAAAGGTGGACATTTCTGAAATTTAGGTTGAAGTTTCTTCACTTTTAGTTCCACCTAGTTATTTATATTGTTACATCTTAGTTTAATGACACAATAGAACAACATAATGATGTGTCAGTTCCACCAGTTGAAAATATTGTTGATGAGCATGTCATAATTCAAGAAGAGAATAGTGAACCACAAATATCTATAAGGCGATCTGGAAGAGAAAGAAGATCTGCCATTTCAAACGATTATGTGGTTTATACTATTGAAAATGAATGTGACTTAAGCATGGATGAAGATCTGATCTCATTCAAAGTGACAATTCTGAAGAGTGGTTTGATGCTTCAAAAGAAGAAATGAAATCTATGAGTGATAATCATGTACGGAACTTAGTAGAGTTGCCTGATGGTTTCAAAACCGTTGGTTGTAAATGGGTCTGTAAGACTAAACGCGACTCGAAAGGTAAAATTGAAAGCGGCAAGTCTCTCCTTGTTGCTAAAGGTTTCACTCATATGATGGTATTTACTATAAAGAAACATTCTCTCTAATTTCAAAGAAGGACTCTCTTAGAATTGTTTTGGCTTTGGTAGCTCATTATGATCTTGAGCTTCACCAGATGGATGTGAAAACCGCATTTCTGAATGGAGATCTTGTGGAGGAAGTATATATGGACCAACCAGAAGTTTTTGTGGTCTCATGAAAAGAAAATTTGGTGTAAGCTGAGAAAGTCAATATATGGACTAAAACAAGCTTCTCGACAATGGTATATAAAGTTTAATGATAACATCACGTCATATAGTTTTGTAGAGATCATCGTTGATCGATGTATTTACATTAAGATTAGTGGAAGTAAGTTTGTGATTTTAGTCCTATATGTTGATGATATTTTACTTGCTACAAATGACATTGGTATGTTACATGATGTGACGAAGTATCTCTCTAAGAATTTTGAAATGAAAAATGTGGGTGATGCATCTTATGTGATCGAAATAGAAATTTTTCGAGATAGATCACGAGGACTGTTGAATTTTTCTCAGAAAAGATATATCAGTAAGATATATCAGTAAGATCTTAGAGAGATATTAAAAAAAAAAAATATACTCAGTAGGAATAGCTCCAATTCAGAAAGGGGAAGTTTAGTAAAATGTAATGTTTTAAGAATGAATTGGAGCATAAAGAAAATATAAAGATTTCCTTAGACATTAGTGGTTGGGAGTTTGAACTATATCGGACATGTATTCAGCTTGATATCAGTTTTGATATTGGAAAGTTAGACCGATATGAAAGTAACTCCAGAATGAACCACTGGAAAGCTGCAAAGAAAGGACCCTTGGTACTTGCAAGGCACCAATCAAGAACATGCTTACATAAAAGAGATTCAATTAGTTAAAAGTTATTGGATATTCAGATTCAGATTATATCAGATGCGTTGATGGTAAAAAAATCAACGTATGGCTATTGTTCCTATTAATTAAGGGGAACAATATAAAGAAAAGTGGAAAACAGTCTCTCATTGCTACTTCCACTATTAAGGCTGAATTGTGACATACTTTGAGATCACAATTCATGAATAGTAGCTGTGAAAATTTATCTCAGGCCTTTGGATTATCGACGTTAATTATAACCAAGTCGCTGAGAGTTTATGGTGATTATTTCACAGTTTTTCTTCTTTTGAAAGGATGACAAGTATATTAAAGGTGCTAAGCACATTAAGTTCAACTACTTGTCTATTAAAGAAGAAGTTCAGAAACATAGAGTGTCACTGGAGCACATAAGAAAGGATATAATGATAGCGGATCCGCAAATTAAAGCTTTATCACCCAAGGCGTTCAAGGCCATTTAAGAACGTATGGGTATTATCGATAAAGTCTTGCTATTATAGTTATGGAATGCTCATTAAATATTTGACACCTAGGAATTCACTTAAAGTTAGTTTCTGATTTAGTAAATATGTTATCATTGAAGGATGTGTATACACTTAAGGTCTAAAGATAACATATGGTAAAGTTTTGAGAATAAAAGTTCTTCTCATGTAAGGATAATGTAAAGTTAGAATTGGTTTGTGATACATGGAATGAACTATGCCGATTAAATGACATACAACCGCCATGATTCGATCATTACTAATTTTAGTAAAGATCAAGTGAATTAATATAAAAACGCGCATTATTGATATTAGACCATTAAGGTAACACAAAGGTCAAGTGGGAGAATGTAAGAATATTTATATTCTTATTTGACCTATGTGTCTATTGGTTCAATATAAAGATTAAGTTCATATTACAAATTTAGATTCTAATATAAAAGACGACACCGTGATGGATTGGTTTCGATTAAAGACATTAGAATCCGGGTGTATTGATATACCCCCTCCTTTACCTTAATTTATGAATGTCCTTCATCCTATGATCATAAAGATATAATATACATTTATGTATTTATATAGTTAGTAGTGGTTATGAGTGAAGGGTTGTGTTGGTTTATGACATCCCTTCTATTAATATAAATAAGAGTAATGTTTCTCATTATTTAATGATGACAAAAGCTCTCTTAAAACCACATAATGAAAAAGATCTCAAAGGAAAGTATTGAAGGATTTAGATTCTTATTCATCAAAGAATCACTAAAGGAAAAATATCTAAGGAGGAGAAGTCAATCTACATAATCTTCAATGGATCAAAGGTTAGTATGTTTCTTTCTTCTTTAGAATTATTAGGGTTGAATTAATCTAAATCTAGAATATGGTCTTGGGTAGATTTCATAATTGAAATCATAAAAGATAATCTTACACTTCGAGCTTAGTTGCCAAATCAAACTTGTCACTCTCTTTTTGTTACTCTTGTAGAAGCCACCGAAATAAGACAACTTTTTATATTATTCTATCGATAATAACAAAGTCAAATAGATTACTGTTCCATAGAATTTTGTGTTGTCTTTCGTACTAATCATAGTTTGCAGCAAGAACGATTAAGCGAGTAAGATTAGTCGCCACCATCCACAATAAATCTGTCAATTACCTTTTCTAAAAGTTTCAATTGAACCAAAGATTTTCTCTTCCAAATCCATTAATGGTGTGGTTGGTATCCTTCCCTCATTTGCTCAAGTTCTTTTACCCCATAAAATTATTTTAGGTAGTGATATACGTACATAATAATAAAAGTATTTAAACTCACTAATTAGATACAAGATTATCAATCATTTGTGTTGATTACGTATGCCTACTTTGGTTAAAACTTGGCTCTATCAATGGATCTGTAGGAGAAATATTCTCACAGAAGACACGTCTGAATACTTTTCAAAAGTAAATTTTCAGTTTATTGATATATTCTTCCTGACATAGAATTTATAATTTTTTGGCTGTAAATTAAAATTGTAAACTTTTTTGGTGTGTCTATAAATAATTTTGTTATAAAATTTTAACTGTAGGCTCGAAAAGATTTAATGACTTATATAGAAATGTTCTACAGCTATATATATATATATATATATATATATATATATAAGTGATTTCTGTATGTTGCTTTCTACATCCAAAAACAAAAAAAAAAGGAGAAAACAAAAATTTGTATCATTAAAAAAAGTTTTACAAAGCATTATTAGAAAAATTATGTTTTAAAATAATTTGAGACTTTACGACACTTCTAAAATATTTGTCAATCAACCCCATAAATCCTAATTTAAAAGCTTGAAACTCTTTATAATATGGAGGATGCATGTGATATGTAGATAATCAAAAGTTTATTTAAAAACTTTAAAATCAAAAGTTTATTTAAGGTCCTGGATTTGCCATTTTATGGTTCGCTAGCATGACACTAGATTAAACTTAGAAAATGTCATCGTCCAATGTTCATGAAATTGTACTTTAAAGTAATGTTACTTTGTACATCTGAAAAATGCATCCTGTAAATGATTGAAGTGATTGATGAATGTTAATAGCTTTCTTGGTAAAAAAATCTCTCTTATTGACCTCAAAATCAAGTTCAAACCTTGCTATTTTACAGTAAATGGAAATTTAAGAAAAATATTTAGAACAGTTTTCTAATCAAACTATCATATCATGTATCAACATGAACCATTAATGTATGAAGATTTTGTGCCAGACTGTTTTTAAGAATTTTCGCATACAAAAACATAATAATGATTTAGAAGTTTAGCTAATAAAACCGTCAATACTGAATCAATGTAAATCATTGATGTTAGAAGACTTCGTGCTGTGTTGTCCTTCTTAGGCTGTAACTGGTACATTTAAAAGGCATAAATAGAATTAATAAAAATGGAACAAAATGAATAGATTGTAATAGAAAAGCAGAATAAATTCATTTCCTTTATTCCTTAACAAAATTATTATGAAATGTTTTCTTATATTTTATCTAGTTTTTTTTTTGTGAAACTGATGTAATGGTTATTTCATTTCATTAATGCTAAATGGTACAAAATTTATGAAAATAATGGAATTGATCATTCTATACCATTTCATTCTAAAAATGGGCAATCTAACTACGACCTTAGCAGGTCGACAAAAAAAAAAACTACAACCTTAGCATTTTCCACACATTAGCTAACCCAACTATAATTAGTGAGTGAATCAACATCACCTAGGGGTGGGACGGACCGGATATCCGGGGTTTTTAGGATATCCGGATCCGGATTCGCCGGATCCGTGACTTTAATATCCGGATCCGGATCCGCGTCTTCCGGGTATCCGGACTTCGGATATCCGCCCAGATATTGTGATACCCGCGGATACCCGGATTCGGATCCGGATCCGTAAAAATAATTAAAAAAAATAAAAAATATTTTAAAAATATAAAAAAATCTAAAACTAAAACATAAATTAAATATTTATACAAAATTTATTACTATATATATGACATATAATATTAGTAAAATTTAAATATAATATTAAAAAAATAGTTTATGTATAAATACTAATATATCAAATAAAATTATTAATAAAATTAAAAATTTAATATATTTTAAAAACACGGATCCGGATCCGGATATCCGGACCTAAAAATTAAGATATCCGGATTTGGATCCGGTTTGGACGGATCCGAAATTTTACTATCCGGATTCGGATCCGGGCACTCCGGATATCCTATTTTCGGAGCGGATCCGGGACGGATCTCGGATCGAATCCGGATCCCAGATAATACGTCCCAGGCCTAACATCACCCACTACTATTGGAAGAGTTCATGCCAAGTTATTCGTATTAGGCCTTGATTGGTCAAAAATTACAAAAACTTATTTTTATTATCTAATATTGAAAAATCATTAAAAAAAAATATTCTCCAGATATTTTAGTTATGTATTATTGAAAAATCATTAAAAAATATTCAGTGCTTTTATATAAAATTTTAGTTATGTATTAACAATTAAAATATATAAAACTTTAAAAATAATTCTATGTAAGTTATTTATTGTATTTGATAATATAAAATTATATATATATCCATAATTAGATTTCTACTTTTGAAACTAAAATTTAAATTTTTTAATTAAAGACTAATATTGTAAATTAAAAATATATTAGGTATGAGATATTATGCTAAAAAAAAATTAAAAACAGTTTATATATTATAAAATATATATATTTATATTATTTCGAAATAAATGAATTACATATCATACACTAATTTATATGATAATTTAAGAAATAAATTATTATTTTTGTCTACCAATCACTTTAATAAATACATAAATGAAAACATACAATTTTCCATTATACTATTTTTATAACGTGATATTATTACTTTGTCATCAATTCTATTCATCAAATAGTATTGGGTGTTTTTCAAATATGACTCAAAATTTAGAGTTAACCCTAAAACTAACCCATGTTTTTATTTTGAAATTTTCATTTTCCTATTTACTTTAAAAGTTCGAGTTATTCATGAAAATACTATTACTTTTCTTTTGAAAATTAGTCTTTTACTTTATCGTCCTCATCTTCACCAAATATTTTTAATATTACCATTACTATCAATACACCAACCAACACGAATAACCAATTTGAAACTCTTAATTCACCAAAAAAAATCAAATTTTCTCTTCATATCTCATTTCTTATGCACACAAACCACATCTCTTTCACTTTCCCTCAAAATTCATCCAAAAACTCAAAATTTTGATTCTAAATTTTGTAAGGTTCATTCAGATATCAAAGTTCATGATTCTTGGACATTAACGAGTTGGTAGCTTTTGTGGTGAAGTTATGTGTGCTTAGAGAAGTTAAACAAGTCATCTCATTCATATATCAAAGTTCATTTATATATCAAAGTTCATGACTCTTGGACATTAACAAGTTGGTAGCTTTTGTGGTGAAGTTATGTGTGCTTAGAGAAATTAAGCAAGTCATCTCATGGGTTCAAGGTATGAAATCATTTTTTTTTAAGATTTGTTCGCGAAGAAGTCTTTTGGTCAATGCATAGGTTAATTTTGCAATTAACCTTTTGTTTGTTTTAGTAGAAGACTTTCCCTAAAGGCTTCTAAATTTTTCCTTTGTTAACAACAAAATGACAAAAATTGAGAATATTTCTCGAAAAATCTTCTTGGATAAATATGTTAGTTTTGCAATTGATCGAAGTTTGTTAAATCTTTTAATTTTTATAGAATACTTCTCGAGAAGTGTTCCTAGAGAAGAATTCTAGGAAAATCCTCTTTAATGTTCAATGAAGTCTTCTCACTGTCGCAAAAATCTTGCATATGTTACTTTTGCAATTGACAATTATTAGTAAAACATTTAATATTAATGAGAAGACTTCTGCCCAAAACTTCTTGAGAAATCTTCTCAAATTTTATTTTGGGTTCCTTGTCAAACCTTTGGTTAAGAGAGAAGTTTTCTCTAAAAAATCAAATATAGTCAATTACAAAAGTAATACATGCAGACTTCTTACGTCACTGAGAAGACTTCATGTAAATGTAAGAAGACTTCTATATAAGTCTTCTTCATGAAGACTTCCAAAGAAGTCTTCTAAGATAAAGTTAAATATCTGCATTACTTTGGTCAACTAAAAAACTAATATGTTTATCATAGAAGACTTTTTTACAAGTCTTCTCTGAGAATTTCGATTTCTTTACAAGTTTTCTCTGAGAATTTCGAGAATTTTTCAAATTCAAAAGTAAGCCAATATTAACAAAAGAAGATTTCTCAAGATGTTTTTTGTAGAGTGAACTTCTTAAGAAGTCTTCCTTCGTAAATTTACAATTGCAAAAATAACCTAAATGAAAGACTTCTTAAGAATTCTTCTAAGTCAATCTTTATTAAATTTCAATTTTCTCAAAATTTAAAATGAATTTTACTATTTTTTTGTTATTACATGTGTCTTAATCAATATTGGGTTTCCTGAGTGAAATTCATAACTTAATTGGTGGTAGCTATGAGGTTACAAATATTCATGTTTACTAATGATTATAGCTAATCCGAGAACACTTCTAGAGAATTCGTCTACGTTAGATTTTCAAGAGTCTTAAGTAACTTCATGATATGTTTTTTTTTAACTTTTAAAAGTGTTAAGTAACTTCAAGAATATCAATGTCATGTGGTTTAATGTGTCTTCTTAAATCATAAGATATAACTTTTAACTTTCATGAGATTTGAAATTCCAACTTTTACTTAAAATTCAATTTTGATCTTTTGTGAATTTGATTAAGTTTTCTTGAGAAGTCTTCTCTCTTATATTTAGTAAATTTGACTTCATTTTGAAGCCATGAGAAGTCTCCCGAGAGTCTTTTGAGAAGTATTCCAAAGTTTGACTGAGAACTGAATTTTTTTTGGCATATTTAGAACATTCAAAAGACTTCAAAACAAAAAAAACTTCAAAAATATTTTTTATGGTTATGCTTAAATAATAAATAAAACAATCACATTAGGTTGAGTCTATAATTTTTAGAATCTAATATATAAAATACACAAAAATACATATCTAAAATTTGTACCACTTTGGGCAGAAGACTTTGAAAGACTTTCTGAAGATTTATTGGGAATTATTCTAACATAAAATTCATTAAAATACTTACCAAGAAGTCTTTCGGAAAGTCTTCTCAGAAGTTTTCCAAGTCTCACTCATATTTGAAACATCTGCATATTCAAAAATATTCATATGGTTGCAAAACAAAGAAAAACTTCAAAAATATTTTTTTCTCTTAAATAATAAAAAAATCACATTAGGTTGAATATATAACTTTTTAGAATCTAGCATATAAAACACAAAGTACATATCTAAAATTACTGCCTTTGAAGAAGTGAAAGAAAAGAACCATGTAATGAAAAACCTGTAAGAACAAGATAAACTAGTGAGAAAGACATAAGAAAATAAAATAAAAATAATAGTTTAGTTTTTCAAGTTCAAAGAGATTAGAGAGAGGTTGGAGAGTTTTAGAGTGGAAAACATTATATTTTTGTTGTAGCCATTTGATAGAAAGAGTGAGAATGTGGAAAAAAAATTACATAAAGAAACAAAAATTTCAATTAGGTTACATATTTTCGATTCAGAATACTTCTCAAGAAGTCTTCTAAACCCCAAATTTACTTTTCATTTAAGAAGTATTCTAACATAATGCACCAGATCCTGGAATACTTTTTAGGAAGTCTTCTAAGAAGTCTTTCAAACCCTAAAATCAAATAACTAACTAAATTGCCAAAAAACCACTTCACTAAAAATCAATTTATAAAGTGTTTCATATACACAAAACATAAAACTTATAGGTCAATTTTTTTTAAAAGTTATGATTCTAAAATCTAACCCTAAAAATACAAACAATACTATGACATATGTTACCAATCCCTAAACCAAAGAATATCATGACTCAATTTACATTCACTCACCTATGTTGAAAACAATTCAATTTTAGTTAATTTACATCAGTTAGAAATGTATATAATTATATAATTGGATATTTATCCCTATCAGATTATATTTTATAAAATTTATAAATTATTTTAAAGATCTAATACATGAGAAGACTTATGGAAGACTTCACATTAGGCGGGAAACCTAGATTCTTAAATTAATGATTAGGCGGAAAATCTAAATTCTACTAAGTGGAAAATGATAGACTTTGTTTTGAAGCCTTCTAAAAAATCTTCTAATGCACTACATGTTAGAAGATTTCAAGTCTTTTGAAAAGATTTCCAAAACCCTATAATCAAATAACAAAGGGAAATAAACACTTCCTTAAACTTAAAATAAACTTAGAAAGTATTTAAAATTAAGTTATTAGATAGTCACTAACACATATTTGTCAAATTAAAAAAATAAAGATAAGATTTCAAAATTTAACCCTAGAAATACCCACAATACTACAACATATGTTACCAAAACCCAAACCAAAGACTATCACGACTCAATCTACATTCACTCATCTATGTTGAAAACAATTCAATTTTACTAAATCTAAATTACATCATTTGTAAATGTTTACTAGCCTTTGACCCGCGAGCCCGCGTGAGTGTTATTTTTATAAATGTCAAATATTTTAAGCAATTTGTTTGATATAACTGTATATATATGATTGGAACTTAATATTCGATATCCGTTATCCGATCCGGGATCCCATTCGCTTCGTAAAATGGATATTCGGGGATCCTGATAGTGATTTTACGGATCCGACTGATCCATTTACAAATTCAGATAGTAAAGTTTTAGGTCTGAATATCCGGATATTAAATATTGAAAATTTAATTATATATGTATATATATATACTTTTCTATAAAATAACTAAAATTTTAAATTTCTTAAATTTTAATGATTTTTTAAGTTTTTTAAATAATAATTTTAAATAGACTAAATAGATGGTTAATAGTTACTTTTGATTTATTATTAATTAAAAAAATAGGTCCGGATATCCGCGTGTATTCAGATATTAGTCCAAATATCCGGATCCGGATAACAATTTTACGAATTCAACGAATGCATATCTGAACTCGTATATCCTAAAATACCCCGGATATTCAATACGTCCTAGACATAATTGTGTATATGTATTATATGGTGATTAAAATTTTTAAATTTATAAATTACATAATTTAATCTTATTAGATATATATCGTACAAATTAATAATATATTATATTTTTTTGTATATATAACCATTTATAATAAATATTAGTATGTATTTTAATCCTTAAATTGTTATGGAAAGTTACATGATTTTGTTATTGTAAATGAATAATTTCATATTATAATCGAAAATTATTAACATTATATCTTTTTATAGTTCAAATATAGTTGGGTAGCTTATATGAATATGAATAAAAAAAAACTAATTTAATGCTATATATATGTATAATTTTGTTTCTATTATAAAATTTGAGAAAACACATATACACTTTTTTTATGAAGTCTTTAATTCCAAGGACAAAGGCTGTTAATGGGCTTAACCGAGATTTATTTTTTTCTTGTTAAGAATTAATGTTTAGATGTTTGTATGCAAGGATAATATCAGTGACATTCATTGTAAATATTAGGTAAAAACAAGAGTTATTTCCTATTTGTACTTCTATTTTAATAGATTAGATGTTTGGATGTATGGATAATATTAGTGGCATTCATTGTAAATATTAGGTAAAAGCAAGGGTTATTTCCTATTTGTACTTCTGTTGTAATAGATTAGATAGTTACATGATTTTAATCCCCCCCATATAGTTATCTTTTATAAAAAAAAATTATTTTAAGATCTATTGTATGAGAATACTTCCATTAAAATATTATCAGAGAAAACTTCTAGGAAAGTCTTCCCACGCAGAAGGTAATAATGGTAAATAAACAATACAATTTTTTTTTTGATCATAAGGAGTTTGTTGTAATTTCATTAACTTTTTGAGTTAATGCATTTGATTGAATTTAAGATACACTTTTGCATTTAAAATCAAGTTGTGAATCATATTTGACAAAATTTCCAATAGTATTTGCATGTATAACAAATTTGAAAGCAGTGTAAATCCTCCTTTTAAAAGTTCAGCAAAAAAACCTAGAAAACACTAAATTGTCTTAAGGTAAAAAACATTTGATCATTGTATAACTACTAGGTGTTTTATCTGCACATACATACTTTTCACGAATACTTATTAATTTATGTTTTATTGGGAATTTTGCAAAAGTGACTCAAAATTTGAACTCAAAACCAAAACTAACCCATCATTTTTTTGGAACTTTCATTTGCCTTATTCACCCTAGATATTCGAGTTATTCACGAAAATACCATTACTTTTTTTTAAAATGTGTGTTTTACTCTATCATCCTCATCTTCATCAAGTATTTACAATATTGTCATTTTCATCAATACATCAATCACCATGAACAACCAATTTGAAGCTCTTATTGCACAAAAAACAACTTTTTCTCTTCTTTTCTCATTTGTTAATCACACAAACCATATCTCTTTCACTTTCTCTCAAAAATTCATCCAAAAAGTTCAAGATTTTGATTTCAAACTTTGTAAGGATTATATAGACATTGAAACTCATGATTCTTGGTCATTAATGAGTTGGTAGCATTCTTGGTGAAGTTCTATGAGTTTAGAGAAGTTAAAGAAGCCATCTCACGGATTCAAGATATGAAATTCATTTTTTTTTCATATTTTTTCGTGAAGAAGATTTCTCTAGATGTCTTCTTCTCCTACGAGAAGGCTTCTAGAAAAGTCTTCTGGTCAATGCATATGTTAGTTTTGCAATTGACATTTTCTGTGTTTTTTGTAGAAGACTTCCCTAGATTTCTTCTCGGATAAACATGTTAGTTTTGCAATTGACCAAAGTTTGTCTTAAATTTGACTTTTTAAAGAAGAATTTATTGTTTAATGAAGTCTTCTCACTGTCATTAGAATTGCGTATGTTACTTTTGCAATTGACAGTTAATACTAAAAAATATTATTTACGAGAAGACTTCTTAAGAAGTCTTCTCAAATTATATTCCTGGTTTTTGGTCAAGCCTTTGGTTCTGAGAGAATACTTCCTTAGAAGACTTTTTGCGACAGTGAGAAGACTTCATGTGAACGTAAAAATACTTCTGTAGAAGTCTTCTCATATAAGAATTCTAAAGAAATCTTCTATAAAAAGTCAAATTTTGACAAACTTTGGTCAATTGCAATACTAACATTTTTATCATATAAGAATTACAGGGAAGTCTTCCGTGAGAAGACTTAGGGAAATCTTCCGTGAGAAGACTTAGGGAAATCTTCCGTGAAAAGACTTAGGGAAATCTTCCGTGAGAAGACTTAGGGAAGTCTTCTACGTTCATTTTTGTAAAATTTCTTAAGTAGTTTTAATATATATTTTCTAAATTTCAAAAGTGTCAATTAACTTCAAAAATATCAAGTCATGTGGTTTAATGTGTCTTCTTATATTTTAAGATATACTTTTTCATTTTTATGAAATTTAAAATTGGAATTTTCACTTAAAATTTAAGTTTCCCGCTTAAATTTTCATTTCCCGCTTCCGAGAAGACTTCTCCAGAAGTCTTCTGAGAGAAGACTTAACTTTTTCTAGTGAGACTTATTTATTGTTTGATCTTTGGTGAATTTGACTAAGTTTTCTTGAGAATTCTTTTCTCTATTTTGTAATAAATTTGACTAAATTTAAAAAATTTATGTTGTTTTGGGTAGTATGGTTAAAATATTTTTTGTTAATGAAGTTCCAATAATGTCAAGAAATTTTGAAAAATAAAATAAAATATTGTAAGCATCAACATATTTACTAATTATTTTCATTAACCTCTTTTCAAATTTACAAAATAATTCATAATTAAAAGAGTACACATAATACTTATTAACCATATCATAAACAAAAGAATTACAAAATAATCATTAACATCTTCATGAGATACTTCTGGCCTTTCTAGAAGACTTCTGAAAGACTTCCATAAGTCTTCTAGAAGTCTTCCTGGAGTCTTTCGAAATCTTCATGAGATACTTTTAGAAAACTTCTAGAAGACTTCTGGAAGTCTTCCACGAAGTCTTCTAAAATTTAAGCGGAAGTCTTCCAAGAAGTCTTCCAGGAGTTTTCCAGGAGTCTTCCATGAGTCTTCCAGAAATCTTCCAAGTCTTTCTAAGTATTCTCTTCTTCTCCTTCATACCAAAAAGAAAAGATCAAATTCTTAACCAAAAAATACTATCAAAAATAAAAGAGGAATAAAAAAGGTCAAACCTTTAAACTTGTTAATGCCTCTAGAGATTTCACCTACATAAAATGTTGTGTTATATTCATCTCCTTCATACCAAAAAGAAAAGGACATACCTTTAAACATTGAACATTATCACAAACACAAAATAAGAATCAAAAAGGTCATACATTTAATCTTGTTACAGTAAATTGAAAATACAACTTTTTAGAATCTAACATATAAAACACACAAAAAATACATATTCAAAATTTATAGATCTACCTTTAAAGAAGTAAAAGATGAGAACCATGTAATGAAAAATCTGCAAAAAAAGATAAATTAGTGAGAATACATAAGAGAAAAATGAGAAATGAATATAAAGTTAGGTGTTTTCAAGTCTAAAGAGATTAGAGAGAGGTTGGAAAATTTTAGAGTGAGAAACATTACATTTTTGTTGCATCCATTTGAGAGGAAAAAATAGAATGTGTAAATTTTCTTTATATATGGAGACAAAAATTCTAATTAGGTTAAATATTTTCGATATAGAAGACTTCCCGAGAAGTTTTCTAAAAGAAAACTTCCCAAATTAAGAAGTCGTCTAGAAGTCTTCCAATACCCTATAATCCAATACATGAGAAGACTTTTGGAAGACTTCCGGAAGACTTGTGAAAGACTTTTGGAAGACTTCCGGAAGACTTGTGAAAGACTTGTGGAAGTGCGCATTATGGGAGGAAGTCTTCTAGTGCTTTATGAAATCTTCTGGAAGTCTTCCAAAATCCTTTAATCTAATACATGAGAAGACTTCTGGAAGACTTTAGGAAGACTTCTGGAAGACTTTAGGAAGACTTCAGGAAGACTTCAAGAAGACTTCTAGAAGACTTGTGGAAGACTTTGCATTAGGCAGGAAGTCTTCTAATGCATTATGAAGTCTTCTGGAAGTCTTCTCGAAGTCTTCGAAAACCCTATAATCAAATAACTAACTAAATAGCAAAAAAAAAAATTCATTAAACCTAAAACCAACTTGTAATGTGATTAATATATACAAAAGCAAACACATCTAGGTCAATTTTTTTGAAAAAAGTTAAGATTCAAAAATCTAAACCTAAAAATACAAATATTATTACAACATATATTACCACAATCTAAACCAAAGACTATCATGACTCAATCTACGTTCACTCATCTATGTTGATAATAACTTGATTTTAGATTTTTTTTTAAATTTACATCATTTATTAATGTTTATAGTTATATGATTTCAGTTTTTTCCTTATATAAGTATTTTTTATAAGAAATTAAATTATTTTAAGATTAAGTGTACGAGAAGACTTACAAGGAAATCTTCTCAGGCGAAAAAGTTATAATGGTAAAATTGAATACAATTTTTTTGTTTGCTCATAAAGAGTTTGTTGTATTTTCAATAGTTTTTTGGGTTACGTTTGCATTTGATTGAATTTGGGGTACACTTTTGCATTTGAAATCTAATTTTGAGTCATTTTTAGCAATTTCCCCTAAATCCAGCATGATGATGTTTTATTTTTATGTTTTCAAATATTTTAATCAAACATCAAATTATTTATATATGAAAAAAAAATTCATTAAAATATATATGTTTATTATTGTCTTGAAATTTTAAACACTTACATATTAGAAATATTTAAGAAAATATCTTTATACAAATGCTTTTTGCTTTATTAATATTTATTTATAAATTGTCTACATCTTATATTTTTAACATTTATAGTAGAAAAATATTATTTCAAGATAACAACACAGTATATAAGAATTATCTTAATTTTTTTTAAAAAAAATAATTTTATATATTTATATAAAATTATTTTAAGTTATATTATAAGTTATATAGAAAAACTCATTAAGATTATCATTTACTTTAACCATTCTAAATTTTGATTTGGGAGTTCATAATAAAAAAATTCAATTCCCAAATAATATTATAGATAGCCAATAACAATATTAATATAAAGACATTAGGTTTTATGTTCGGTTCCTTTAGGTTTTACGCTCTACTCTAATATTTTATTTGATCTCATTAATAATATTCTAGTGTATGAATTAAATGTGACCATATCAGGCAAAGTGGTTAAAAGTTTAGAACAAAACTGAGCAACGATGTGATTAAAGGTGGTAGACATGCTCTAGTCTCCAATCGGACACTAACACACAACATTCTTAAGTAATTTCATATAAAAAAATTGGTAATGGCTACACTTGTATGCTTTAAAAGTATATTTTAATTAACATTTAACTAATAATTTTTAAACTAATTTAAATTTAATATTTTTCTTAAAAAAATAATTATTTTGGGACATCCCGGCGTATTTCACGGACATGTTCCTAACGATATACTCTTGTAGGAAAACGGCTTTGAATATTCACTGGGTAATACGTTCGTGGAGAATTCACTGATAACTTATGTCGTATTTTTCTGGCGAGAAATTTTCTTGCGGAAGACCTGGTTTCCAAAGGATATTTGATTGATTTGGTCATCGTGAATCACCTGTTTTCTTTTCTTGTAATATAATGAATATTCGAATTTGATCCCGCAACCGCGCGGATTTTGTTTTCATTTTTATATATATAGATATTTATTTTACGTCATTAGTAACATTAGTGATATATTTAATTGTTTATATAACTATTACAAATACAATAATTTTATAGTATACATGAAAATCATATTTTAAAATTATTTTATATTTAAATTATATTAAATTTGATTTTGTTTCAAAGTTAGATTACCATTTAGCAAAATTTTAATGTTTATTTAGATAATATATATATATATATATATATATATATATGAATATCAAATGTTTTAAATCCATTTCTTATTATATATTTATTTTATTAGATTTGCATATGCTTATTAAATAAAATAATATATACTTAAAAGTCATATTTTAAATTATTTTATATTTAATTTATACTAAATTCTGATTATGATTGCATAGTTAGATTATCGTTTAGCAAATTTTTATGTTTATTTAGATAATATATTATTGTATATATGTCAAAATTTTACCCATCTATCATATATGTGCAATTTAATTTTCATATATTTCAAATTTTAAAATAAAACAAAAATTTATGTAAAATAATATTGTTATATTATAATTTTTTAAAATAAATTTTGCTGCGAAAATACAAATTTATAGTAATAATAGTGTAAGCCACATAAACATCATTATAAGGTTAGATAATATATAATAAAAAAATTATATTAAGTTATTGATACTTTTATAATATAAACTATAATTTGAGTATAAAAAGAAACTCGCATGACCAATAATATTATAATAAATTCAAACATTATTATAAAATTAGATAATATATAACACCAAATTATAATAAATTATTAATAAAATTTATTATATAAAACATAACTTTGTAGTATAACTATAACGTTAGTTATATATTTAAATATTTATATAACTATTACAAACACAATACTTTTATAGTTTAAATTTTATATTTTATCTTAGATTTGAATTTGATTACTAAATAAATTAAAATATATATGAAAAATCATATTTTAAAATTATTTTATATTTAATATCTACTAAATTTTTATCCTGATTTCAAAGTTAAATTACCGTTTAGCAAATTTATTTAGATGATATATTATTGTATATATATAAGTATAAAATTTTATTTTTCATTTTATAAAAGTATATGATTTTTATTTTTTTCATTTTATAAAATATAATTGAATGTATATTAATCTATAATTATATTTTATATAATTCGAAATTAATTAAATAGCTACATAATTTTTAGTGTTGAAATCTTGCTAAAATCTTTTTTAAAAGATTTGTTATAATATTTAATATACATATATATATTTATATTTAAAATAAAAAGATATCAAAAGATATCAAAAGATATTATGATTAAAGAAGTTACAAATAATTTATCATTAGTTTTAATAAAATACATTTTATTAAAGTTTTCTAATAATGGTCCAAATAAAAAAATAAGTCATGACTTTTATTTTAATAGAATATATATATGTAATTGTATCAAGATCTCTAAAAGGTCAGTCTCAATCAAATGATTCTCAATGATCTGGGGAGCCACCATCGTCCCTTCTTCATCGTAAAATTATTATCTGTTAGTCGTGTCCAGGACATGACCAACCCAAAGCCCATTGAACTTCCTAAATAATCTTAACTTTATAAGACTTTACATTTATAAAATATTGTTAGTTGAATCCTTAGTCGTGTATATCATATATTCCATATCAATGATTAGGATATATAAACATACACATCCTCATTGCACGATGTATGATGTATGATGTATGATGTATCTCTCTCTTTCCGTTTTTATTTTCCTTTTATAATAAGGATGCACTAGGTATTTTCATTTATCATGTGGATCAATAAAAAATTAGATTTAAATTATTTTTAAATATAAAACTTTGTTAGCATTTTAGATTTTATTATCTTACCAATATTTAAATTTGATTTTTGATTTTGGTTAAACTTAAAAATTAGGATAAAATGAATATATTTTGTTTATTCAAAATTTATATTTAATAATAGAAACATAATATATATGTACATATATTTAAAAATAATACTATCTATTTCTTTGGTTAAAATGTACTGCACTAAATTGTATAAAACTAAAAGGAAATTTTTTTAGATAGGAAAATTTTATAATTATCAAAAAGTAAAACTAAATAGTGTTTCTAAAATTTTTAGATATTAAAAGGAAACTAATACTATTAGAATTGTAAATTTATAAAAAAATGAAAAAATGCATAAAATTTTGAAGAACTTTTTTAGAAAATGGTTTTATTATTATAAAAATAGAATTGAACAGTATTTAAAATTTTATAAAATATTGCTATATTTATATTTTTACTATTATATTTGAACATATTTACTTTAATGATGTGATGATGCATGAGTTATTACTATATTCTATAAAAATTTCCAAAAATATATATCAAACACTCAATATAAATATTTATGTCATAATTAGTTTTAAACTATATCATTATATTTACTAAAAATATGTCATTTTTAATGAAAATATTAATAACATCTAAGCAAAATTTAATTTTTTTAAAATAATGTCTAGGAGTTAGACTGAAACCTTGATTAGTCAAGAGACATGGACAAATTTGGATAGTCTTCTCATTTTCCAACTTCTATAATGGCAAGAAAAAACCACAAACAATGTAGGGAATAATCTCAAATCTCTTAGTGCGATAAAATTTATTCTGTTATATGCTTACTAATTCTCACATACTCTTATCTATTCTCATACTTTTCATATGGATGGTTAATATCGAAAGTGCTCCTCTTGTTATCTCTCTCTCTCTTTCCGAGTTTCTCTCTCCAGTGGGACCCGCTCATTCCCTTCTTCGTTTCTCTCTTCTCCGTCGGGTTTCTTCGCTTTCATGATTGAATTGAGTTCAAATAAACTCGTGCTTTCCTCGCTTGGATCATTGAGCTATTGATTTCCAACCCAGTTTAATTCAACTTTAGGTAAGACATTCTTTTGGTTTGTATCATAAATCGTTGTAAAACCCAATGTTTTGAATCCACCATACATGATGTACAAGATTTGTAGTTGTGATATTAGATAGAAGATTTCATATATGTGTTCACAATGAACTAATCGAGGATCAGAAAGTTTGGATGGTTTGTCTATTATGAATTGGATAATCAACAAATCGTATAATCATAAGGAAATGATAGAATGTCGCAAAGCAAAGTTGACTATTATTTTGAATTGAAGAGGAGAAACAGCTAGAATTGTGAAACTTGGTAAAACTTGGTTAGATTAGATGGTAAAAATGTAAAACTTAGTTACTGAGAAAAATGTGTAACAAAGTATAACTTAGTATAACTTTAGTAGCATAATTGTATAACTAGTTATAACTTTAATGGTATAATTGTATAACCAGGTATATCTTTGATTGTTTATTTTTTTAATCACATATAATGTGTCATTCTTCTACAAACATACACTTTGATTATGATGGACAATATTCAAAGTCCGGAGATGATTATTATGGGTTCCAACCGATAGTCATTTGTATGCTATATCCTTTAAGACATCATCACTGGAGGAGATCACTTATTCATTGTTGAAGTAGAGGATATGCAGGAAGATGGACATAGATCCGTTTACGAAGATGCTGAATTTGAATTACATTCAAATGATAGTGGAACCTAAGAGGCAATCATATATTTTGGATGATGAAGATGTGTTTATTTATTTAACATCAGTGAATAGAGAGCACAAAAAAAAGTATTTTGCATGTAGAGGACATCAATGAATTGGTAATAGTTTCAATAACCAAACTATCAAGAGTTGAGAAAGAAACTAATATGGTAGGAACTATAGTGAGAGTGAGAGTGGATATGGAGAAGCAGAGGAACACAAAGAACATCTACACAAGAAACAGAAGAGAAAGTAGGTTGGAAACCTTTCAATTTTGATGTTTTTATTGTACAAGAAATGTTGTAAGACTTTGTGGAGCTTGTATTTTATGTTTGTACAACTAAGTTTAGATATTGTAGTTATACCAGTAAGAGCATCTCCAACAAAGAACTTTATTTTAAAGGAGGAACTTTGTTCCAATGGTGCTCTTATTTTAGTCTTCAATATTGTTAATAATTAACTATAATCACTAAACTTTTATAAAGAAGCAAGAAACTATGTGTCCAACCTCCAACCTCCAACCATATTCAATTGATCCACACCATTCAATGTGTCATTCAGTAAATTTTATGTCTCAACAACCATTAAACAAAACTTTGTCATTTTACTATCTAAACCCCAACCCTATTTAGTATATAAGATAACCCCAACCATAATTTATGTTTGTTCATTTGAGTTCTCATACATTTCTTTTTGTATATAAATAATAGACCTTACTAAATGAAAAAAAATGACACTCATTCATATTATTTTCTTGTATACAAAAAATGGATGAAGTAAAGACACATCATTCAACCAACAAGAAAATGAGTTGTTATGTCATGTTTATTTAGAGATATTACAAGATCCATTACTAGCAACAATCAAGCTCTCAAGATATTATGGGGTAAAAAAACAAATAGTTACAATGCAAAAAACAAGAAAAAATAGCTACAATGCAAAAACAAGATATTGTATGTTTAAATTAAATCTATATGTGTTGTTTATTTATTTTTGTATTGATTATATATTTAATCAAGTTTTTTTTTCAAAATATTGTAGATGGAGAAAGTAAAAAAATTATTAAACAATGTTAATATCGGTATTACGGATATTGAGAGCGGCATCGTTGGTTCTCCATCATTACAATCTCCTAAAATTTCTTCATTTTCACCTTATTATGACATGTATTTGATGTAAAATATTATGTGTTAATCATAATTATTAACCTTGTATTACAATTAGAAGATACGAAATTCCAAACTTGTTAATAAGTCATGCAAAAATATTGTGTTCTCATAGCTTTTTCTTTAATATTCACCTTGTTACATTACAAAACTTATATATGTCATGAAATCAAGTACAATTTTACATGATGACATGATAAATGAATCTAGGAAACAAAATATAATTGGTATAACCATAAAACCAGTAATTCAAGTACAATAAAACTAAGATAAATGCAAAAATTTGAAAAGTAAAACTTTGAAGTTTTCTGTAAAACTTCAAACTTGCTGAAACTTCAACCACGACTTTTCAAAAAGCCTTGAAAAATCCCCCCTCCCCCAACTTTTCGATTTTTTCCTCCCACACCAAAAAATAAGTATTAAATCCTTTTTTAGGGTTTTATCCATTCTCTATCAACCACATTCTCCCTCTTCCCCATTTCTCTCTCAACCCCTGAAAGAGCAATATGTCTGTCTCTTCTTCCACGACTGATGGTCGAACACGAGTAGAACACCGAAAATACCTAGTAAGTGTTCGTGCGGGGTGGGTATCATCCAGCTTGTCTCCAAATACACTCCAAACCCATATCGCTGATATTATTGGTGTCTCTATGCAGATCAAAGGAAGGCACACCCGTTTAGCTTTATGTGCAGTTTTTATACTTTCCGGTCGTGTCTCAAATGGGCTTCTTGTTCGTTTAAGTTATCTGATAAAATTTTGAAAAAAATGTTGTAGCTTATAGACAAGAATCATGTATTCAAATGGGTCGATAAATCTTTCACCGGAGAGATACAATAGTTGGACTACCAAGTTCGAATGTTAGAAGAAGAAGTTCAAGTTCTCATAGCAACAATAAAGAGTGAAGATCTCAAAATTAGGCCTAAGATAATGATATTAAGAGATAGTCTTATTCCTATCGTCGTTGTAGCTCTAAGAATTTGGATGTGGAATTTGGATAGAAGAGTTAATGAAAAAGTTAAACTTTATGTTTTTTTTTTCTAAGTTTATGAAGTTGGACAAGTACAAGAGTAAAAATTTGCGAAAGTGTGAGCTATTTATACAAACACGAATTTCAAGTTATTCTAAGTTTTACGAAGTTGATAAATTACAAAGTAAAACTTTTCCAAAGTTTGACCTATTTATACAAACACAAACTTCAGGTTATTCTAAGTTTTACGAAATTGGACTATTACAAAAGTAAAAGTTTTTCAAAATTTGACCTATTTATACAAACACGAACTTCAAGTTACTCTAAGTTTGACATATTTATACAAAAACTAACTTCAAGTTTTTTTGAGATTTAACGAAGTTGGACAATTAGAAAAGTTTAACAAACCATTTTTAAGACACATTAGCACACACATAAGTTTTAAGAGCAATCAACATTCAATACTCACATACCACAAACATACTAACAAGTTTCAGCAACATTAATACATAAGATAAAACCATACAAAGGTCACATAGCCCCGTGCCTTTGAATATAAGGCTCACTATTATTGAGCGATTGCATGAACTCCTCAACCTCCGCCAAATGCGGAATAAACCTGTAGTTAGATAATCCACCATGTGGCTAGCATTCATACATATGGGATAGTTTATGTTCCAGCTGTTGATGTGAGGGATTTCATGGATACTTTTGAATTCCATGTAATGCCAATTGTTCAGAGGATCGACGATGTGGACTTGAGTATACCACGTAACAATTAGTCTGAATGGAGAGTTTGTTGCTTTGAAACCTTGAAAGGCATGACTAACTTCTACCCGAAAGATTTTCACTCACTTTCCCTCTTGTTTCTCTTGGCTCTCTGCATAAATAAAGTTTAATTATCAAGTTTTTAGTTTGCATTGTTGCATGTTATTAGATACTTGAGAGATGGTGTTTTTACACTTACTATAAGATGTAAAGGATACTTTCTATTGATCAGAGTATGTACATATTTATACATCACACATGAATGATTAAAGGAGAGAATCACGATGATTGATACACAAGTATTGCTGAGAATATATGAAAAGTTTTGATAATATCATCTTTCCTTAATATGCCCCCTCAAGATGGAGGTGCCTTGGCAACACCAATCTTGGATGAGACTTGAGTGAACGGAGCACGAGATAAAGGTTTTGTCAATGCATCTTCTAGCTGATCTTTAAAGGAGACATGGGCAACGCGCAGTGCTCCAGCAGTGACTTGGTTTCGGATGAAGTGATAATCTAGTGCTAGATGCTTCATCATTGAGTGAAAAACAGGGTTTGCACATACATATGTGGCACCAACATTGTCACAATAGATAGTAGGAGGACCCTGGATGTTGATTCCAAGTTCTACTAATAATGAACATATCCATCGCAGTTCGGCTGAAGTATTAGCTACTGATCGATATTCAGCTTCCGTAGATGATCTAGCGACACCTTTTTGTTTCTTTGAAGACCAAGAGATTGGATGCTTACCAAGATAGATGATGTAAGCATTAGTTGAGACAAAATCATCGGTGTCACCGGCCCAGTCTGCATCAGAGTAGGCATGAAGAGAGGTTGTGTTAGCACATCAAAAAAATAGACCATGCGAAGGTGTTCCAGCAAGATATCGCATAACCCTTTTTGCAGCTTGCCAGTGATCAGACGGGGCATGCATATACTGCGAGAGTTTGTTGACAGCGTAGGAAATGTCAGGACGTGTAAACGCAAGATATTGAAGGCTTCCCACAGCAGAGCGATATTCCCTCGGATCAGACAGACGAGTACCCGAGTGGACTGTAAGTTTAGGATGCGTTGCCATTGGGGTGGCGACAGGATTCACATTCGTCAACTTGAATCGAGAGAGAAGATCAAGAATATAGCGACGCTGTGTGAGATGTAGGCCCTGTGATGTGCGGACCGCTTCTATGCCCAGAAAAAAGTTAAGATCCTCCGGTTCTTTAACTGAGAAGCGCGTCGCTAAGGCGTGTAGAACCTGATTGAGAAGAGCCATGTCGTTTCCAGTAACAATAATATCATCTACATAAATAAGCATGTAGAGAAGACTGGATCCTTTGCGGAGTATGAAGAGTGAAGTATCAGCCATTGAGTTAACAAAACCAGAGTGAAGGAGAAAGTTACTGAGTTCGCGATACCAGGCACGTGGCGCCTGTTTGAGGCCATAAAGAGCTTTGTGTAACCGGCAGACATGGTGAGGGTGATCAACATCAACAAAACCAAGTGGTTGGATTGTGTAAACTTCCTCCGTAAGCGTGCCCTGAAGAAACGCGTTATTCACATCAAGCTGTTTAATCGGCCATGATCGACTCACGGCAATGTCTAAGACGAGGCGAATCGTGGTTGACTTGATGACTGGACTGAAAGTCTCGGTATAGTCGATGCCAGGAAGTTGCGTGTAACCTCGTGCGACCAAGCGAGCCTTGTACCGGCGAATAGAGCCATCCGGGTTGTATTTTATTGTGAAGATCCAGCGAGAACTGATCGGATTTTGATGTGGCGATGGCGGAACCAATGAAAAGGTGTGATTCTGAACAATGGAATTGAACTCATCAGTGACGGCTTTTCTCCATCGTGGGTCAGCTAAGGCTTGGGCAATTGTTGTGGGTATAAAAGGTTGGGATGGGGTGAGTCATGTGGAGTAGGCATATTTGGAGTTTGGTTTAGAGATACCTTTCTTGGCACGGGTTGTCATCGGGTGTTGATTAGGTGGTGGCTCAGGGATGTTTTGTGGCAGAGGATTTGCCGGCTGGTTTATCGGAGATGGAGGAGGACTGTGAGGTATTGGGCTTGTAGGTGTGGGCTGGGTCTCAATTGTTGGGTTTAAGTTACTACTTGCTGTAATTTCTGGTTGGCTTTGGGTTGGTTGATGGGCCACGGGTGGGGATGATAGAGTGGGTTGAGAAGGGAGAACTGTACCAGTCGAAGTTGGAAAAACAGAAATGTCCGGTGATTGAGCTGGACTCGGGGGCTGTAGAGGAGCTGATACTTGTGGCGATGCAGTCGTGGGAACCAACGAGACAGGAGACGTCCAATCGGTAGCTTGAGCAAGGGGTGGAGAAGGAGTTTTGGAAAGAGATTGGAACGGAAAAATGTCTTCAACAAACCGAAAATGGCGTGAGACATAGAGACGCTTAGAGACTGGATCATAGCAAAGGTATGCACTTTGTGTTAAGGAATAGCCTAGGAAAACACATTGTGTAGATCGAGTTTGAAGTTTGTGGTGTTGATATGGTCTGAGCCAGGGAAAACAGAGGGAGCCAAAAATCTTTAGTTTTAGGTAGTTGGGCTGGGTTTGGAAGAGAAGAGAGTACGGAGAATTAAGGGAGATAACAGGTGATGGCATTCTATTTATTAGATAGACAGTTGTAGCAAAAGCATAAGACCAGAAGGTATTGGGGATGTTGGCGTGATGAAGGAGAGATAAACCGGTTTCGATAATATGGCGGTGGCGCCGCGCAGATAACCCATTATGTTCGGGAGTGTGAGGAGGGCTAGTGAGATGGGAGATACCCGATTCAGAGAGAAAGGAACGTAGGGCGATGAACTCCCCACCGTTATCAGAAAGAGAGTGCCAATTTTTGTTTGGAATTTGTTTTCGGTTAAGGTTTTGAAACAAATGAAAATTTCCTTAACATGGGATTTGAGTTGAAGAGGGTAGAACCAGGAGTATCGAGTATAGTGGTCGACGATGAGGAGGTAATGTTTGTATTTGCCAATAGAGACAACGGGAGATGTCCATAGATCAGTGAAGAGATATTCTAATGGACGGGTTGAAGAGATAGAGGTTTGAGCAAAAGAAAGTTTGTGACTTTTATTGGAAAGACAATCAACGCAAGACAGATTTTTAGAAACAGAATCAGAAACAGGTAAAGAAAAATTTGATAGAATAGTTTTCAGAATTTGACTTGAGGGATGACCAAGCCTAGAATGCCAATCAGAGAAGGATGTTTTGACTGTGGGTGTAGCAAAAAATGATGATGCAGACGCTTTCACAACTGGCCACACGTATAGCTCCTCATTTGTGTGTCCTTGGAGTAACCGAGCCCCCGAGATCAGATCTTTCACCTGAAAATGAGAGGGGAAGAATTCCACAGACACTTAGTTATTATTGCACAACTTATATACTGATAATAGGTTCTTATGAATGTTAGGGACGAGGAGAACATTGGTAAGGGACAAAGGTTTAAAGTTGGTAGGAAGAGAGAGAGAACCAGTATTTGTGATTTGGAGTCTACTGCCATCATCGATGAGAACCTCTTCACCACCAGTGTAAGGTTGGTGAAGGGAGAGATTGTTGAGATCAGAAGTGATGTGGTGGGTAGCACCAGAATCGAGGACCCAAGGCTGTTGACCTGATGTGTACGCCATATTAGCTCTCGGATTCCATCCCGAAGTAGAGTATGGTGATTGCTGAGGTGGCCTCGGTAGCAAGGCTGGCTGTGATTGCTGCTGGTACTGGTGTAGCTGGTTGCATCGCTTAGATGTGTGTCCTTGAAGCCCACAGTACTGGCACTTGCCAAGGTATGGTCGGAAAGACCGGTTTTGAGGGTTTGTGGGAGCATTGTTCCAGTGTTGTTGAGAACGCTTAAACTGCTTGTTAGACGTACGAGAGTTGTTCACATAGTTTGCAGAGATGGGTGTGACAGCCGCAGGTGTAGAGATCTGGATCTTCGCTTCAAAGTTTATGAGTTTTTCATGAAGTTCAGTAAGTGAAGGTGGTACATCACGACCCTCTGTTTGCTCAATCAGTGGCTTGTATTCATCCGGCAGGCCTTGGAGAATGTAGTCAAGCTTGTCTTCATGATCAAGAATCTTTCCAAGGAGTGCGAGCTGATCAAAACGAGAGGTAAGACCTTGTAAATACTCATCAACTGTTTTGGTTTCTTTGGTCCATTTTTTGATTTGGTTGAGCAGTTGTTTGATGTGGCCACGCGTTGGTTTTGCGTAGGTGGATGCCAGTGTCGTCCATACATTAGCTGTAGTGGACGCCATAGACACAATGGGCTGAATGTTCTGAGAAATGGCACCGAGAAGAGCACTAAAGATTAGTTTGTCCTGCCTTTTCCAAAGCAGATAAGCTGGGTTTGGTGTAGTAACGCCATCGGTAGTGAGAGTGGAGTTTGGTGCAGGGACAGATTCATCAAGGAAATTAGCTAGATCATACCCATCTAGAAGAGCATGAATCTGGCGGCTCCAAACAAGATAGTTGGTGGAAGATAACTTGATGATATTGGACATATTGACGTGGAGCAGAGAGGTGGTGTTGGAAACAAGAGTTTCAACCGATGAGGTAGCAGCAGGCAGAGATGAGCTGGAGTTTGAAGCAGCCATTGAAGAGGAGAAGGTAAGGGGAGGCGGAAAAAAAAAATTAGAGTCTAGGTAAAACCTGCTCTGATACCATATAAGATGTAAAGGATACTTTCTATTGATCAGAGTATGTACATATTTATACATCACACAGGAATGATTAAAGGAGAGAATCACGATGATTGATACACAAGTATTGCTGAGAATATATGAAAAGTTATGATAATATCATCTTTCCTTAATACTTACATCTTCATCCACTACCAGTAACATTGGAATAAAACGAGTGGATCCTGAGTATATTCACTCTGAAACGCTATGTTGTGATCCTCTTGTTATATACAACTTCACCAAGAATTGTAGTATGTCATATTTGAGAAATGATGAGTAGTTTCTTTTCTTTTATTTTTGGTGATTTTTGCAGAGAAAAATTAGTGGGGAGAATGAGGGGTTTGAGAAGGAGATGATTTACTAAAATTTAAATTTAATGTCATTACAATCAGAAGAAAGAGAGAGTTAAGGCTAATGATGATTATCCCAAAACGAGGCGACTGTTGCAGTTAGTGCTTGCAACTGTCTATCAAATCACAATTAAATGGAGAATTACAAGAGGATCATTAAATTTAAAGTTTTATCACATTCTCCAATTAAATTAACCTAATAATTATCATTTTATTTATTCTCTCTGACTAATAAATGTTTTATTTTATCTCTTCAATACAGTTTAATTCAAGTTTTACTAAGTTGATCAAAGTCTTACAATCAACATCAATAAAATTTCCACTTAGTTCTACATAGTTATGCAATATTAATCAATTAAACTTTTACCAAGTACTTTAAAGTTAATATTATTCAAATATCATGATGATTATCTCTTGGCGTCTGTTGCAGTTACTATTTGTGTTTTTCCAAGACGTCCATCAAATCAAATGTAAAAGTTACTACTTGTAGTTGGGTAAGATGATCATTAAATTCAAGGATTTGTCACATTCTCCAATTAAATTAAATTTATAATTACTATCTTCATTTCTTCTAACCATCATTATAGTTTAGGTGCAGGCATGGCTAACTTGAACTTGGCTTTTCTCCCTCCTCCCATGCTTCATAAGATTCTTTCCAACGTAGCAACAAGTAGTGTCCGGGACTTTGGTAATGCAAGAGTTTCTTTCGTCGGGTTCAATGCAATTGGGAGAGAAGATTACTTTTATAGATATGCAAATCTCATTTTCATGAATGACTAGATAGATGAGGTCAATGATGTTAGAACATTCACGCTTAGGTGCTACCATTTGGGTAATCAAAGGCCATCTACTTGCGAAGTATTTATGCGTTCTTCATCTTCCATTTACTTGATGAATGAAGAAAAAAGAATCACCTTGCTGGTGAATATGTTGATTGGATGAAAAACATGATCACTAGTTGGCACTCTCACGCTATTGGGATTCCGATAAACCTGAGATGTTTTATGTCTATTGGAAATAACATATCCCAACATGTCATATAATTGCTAGTGCTCTAGAATAATAGAATTAATATTTGTAGTTTTCATAGAAGATCAAGATCACAGTGGAAATGCGAACGTTGTTTCTGGCAATATGTAGCTTGCGATTTCTGTAGTCAAATTCATTTGACTACTCGTGACTAGCCGGCCGTGTGTTTACGACATGTGTTTTTATCTACTTTTACTAAATTTTCTGTAAAATACATTTTAGTATTTTATATTATGTAATTTTTCTAGTTTTTCATTATAAACTAATCGTTGTTTATTTTAACTTCGATAAATGAATCAATAAAAGCATGTCTAAAAAAGAACATAATAAATTATTGCAAAAAGTGAAACTGTAAAAAATAAATTATTGCAAAAGTAAAAGTGAGTGAGACTGTAAAAAGATATAGTTTAAATTAGTTAATTTTTTACTAAAAAAGAACATAGTAATGTTAACTTCTTCTATAACATTAGAATTTTGATCTGCTTGAAAACCTCTTTGGAAACGATTCACAACACATCACAATGAAACTCGATAAGGTGACGTAAACGTAGCCATTCCAAGTTCTCAAACCAGCTCTTAAAATCTGAAAATTTTAAACCCAAAATGTATATCCACAAGTTTGACGATCCTATCATAAATTAAATTATAAGAATTCCATAAATATCATCATTACTGAAACACATTTCAAAGGCTCTTTATTCTATAACTGAGAGAATGCCACAGACATGGATGAGACAATTCAGTTCACGAACCTGCTGCTGCTACTGGCCAATACTCCCCAAGAGTCGTTCTACAGCAGCGTTAACGTTCCCATTGGTTGCAAGCAGAGCCCTTATGTTCTCTGCTCTGTCATAGAATCCCATTTCTTGCAGCTGTTGCAACTGAGTCGCAAAGCGTTCTTCAGGAGGAACTTGAATCAAACAAGAAACATGCTTCAATAGTGGAACCATCTCAACAGATACATAATAAAACCAAAAAATAAAATGGTATATCACTCCAATGAGTCTAACCATTGGGTTGGTTCGTGCCACTCAGGCCACCAGCACCAAGACTGCCAAACATATTCATCAATAAATCCAGCCCTGCGTTATTGCCCGTCCCTATAAACATTACCATCGTAATGATTTACTCAATAAGCTTTTTTTTGTCAACATTTACTGAAATACATGACTATGATACCAAGTGAAATAACTAAAGCCATTATACTTCAGAGACAGATAATATCTATATGAGTTACCTGCTGCAGCAGCACCAGTTTGCCCCGGATCCCTACAGAGAAGATGTATTGGGAACATAAATACGTGTTGATGGAGAAAAAAAGAGATGTTTATGTCAAAAGGCAGAAGAGCCAAGAAGAAAGAAAAAACGTTTTTGTTTCTATTCAAGTTTTTACAACGATTGAAATGCTAGAGGTTAGTAATGGTAATGATTGAAAGACTTATACAACCCAAATACAATTGATACAGTTAAAGGACATGTAACAGCTCAACTATGTTGAAATAAAACAAAATCAGCGAAGGGTGTTCAGACTTACTGGCTTGTCGTATTCCTATTCTGAGAGAGAAGTGATTGCTGTAGAGTCATCATTTGCTAAAGAAAAAAAAAGTCCATGGCATTAGGTTGAAGAAAGTTCATCTTTGATAATAGATTAGAGATATATAAATGTTTTTTTTCTGGAGAGACAACATAGGTGGCCTAACTGACCTGCATCATCTCCGGGGAGCTAAACTGACGAAGGAAATCTGGGTTCTGCATCATTTCCCTCAACTGAGGATTCGAATCTAGCATGCTTCGGAGTTGTGGATTGAGATTCATCAGCTGAAATAAAGGGACACCATTAGATACATGTTCACAACTGCAGCAATGTCTTAAGTTCATATTAATCTAGGTCTTACCTGGTTCATATATTGTGGATTGGAAAGGACGCTTTGCATCATCTGGGACATAGCTGGATTTTGCAATATCTGGCTCAATTGAGAAGCATCTGGAGTGGCACCAAGAGGTGAATCCGCTCCAAGCATACCGAGTCCACCAAGGCCTCCAAGACCACCAAGTCCACCAAGCCCTCCAAGACCACCAAGTCCAGGGCTTCTTGCATCCCCACCAGAATTTGTACTTCCAGGGGCATTCGTCTGGCCTGTCAAGTAGCCCCACAATATGTTCAATAATATTTATTGCATTAGGAATAGAACCTAAATTAGAAACAAGCAGCCAAGTAACTTCTTCATAAACAAACTACTCATAACAACAAACTGTGAAAACTACATGAACAAACTCAGGAATTTTTCAGACACAATATTGCTCCTGAGCCAGTGTGGTAACCATAAACTTCCATTTCTTATAAACACGCCACTCTTAGTATTATGAAATGTTATTGAATCCTTCAAAAACGAGCAATCACACAGGTAGTTAAGAGGATGAGAATGCAGTTTCTTACCAGCCGTAGCACCCCAAGGGTTAGGAAGTGGATTTGCATTCGGAATACCATTTCCTGTCCCCGTTTCAGCATTCGGTGGTGTTGAAGAATTATTAGAAGCATCGGTAGTAACACCTTGGTTCCCAAGGAGAGCAGCAAAAGGATTAGAAGCCGTATTGTTTCCAGCGTTCCCAGGCATAGTAGTAGCATTCATTAGCGGTTCCTGGACATTTTCATACATACGCCTAAGATGGTTGAATCCCTCAGGCATAGACTCAATATTACTCATAGCCCTATCAGTATTCCTCATCATCTCACGCATCAGCTCCGGATTTCTCGCAGCTTCCAAAGTTTGCCGAAGGATACTTGGGTCATTAAGCACATGACCAAGCTCAGGATTGCGATCAACAAGGTCACGCATTTGAGGGTTACTCATAATCATACTCCTCATGAACTCAGGGTTGTTCATAAGACTCTGAATGGCTGGTGTGTTCATCATATCTCTAATCATGTTAGGGTTTTGAGCTAGTTGTTGTTGAGCCTGCTCAAGATCCGGAAGACCAGCTCCGAATAGGCCAGACATAGCATTCCCACCACCCAAAGGATTAAATCCAAGCCCAGGAATTGAGCTATCATTTGAACCAACACCTCGAGTAACGCCAGGTGCAGTGGTTTGGGTTGTAGCCGGAGCAGAAGGAGGTGATGAAGAAGGCGCAGAGCCTCGAACCATATGAACGGTGTGATCAGCCTGCAAACCTAGATATACATAGAATACATACGGTCATTTCAGACAGAACATAAAATGGAACATTGTATCAGCCTAAACATCTATCAAATCTTAATTGGGTCATTCCAAGATAGAAACTTTATGCGATTTTCAATCAATAAATCCACAGAACAGCACAAATCCTCAAGAAGATGAGAAACCCACCATAGCTGAGGAGAGTCTGATCGTCCTTGAGGATCCGACCCTTGTAAATCAGACGCTGCTGATTCGCTGGCACTTCGCTGCTCTGAGCCACCAACTCTTTGAAAGCCTCCACCGTGGAATCGAGACTCGTGCTCACGCTAAATTTGGATCCATTCGAGCACCTGACGTTCACGGCCACCAAATCTCCTCCTTCTCCTTCTCCACCCATTCTAAGTTTAGATCCTCCGCGAAATCGATCAACAACCCTAACCCAATAACAACCAAGAGGGGAGAAGACTCGAAGGAAGCTCTTAAAGTCGGTTTGGTAGATTTCTTGAGGAAAGGGATATAATTTTTTTTTCTTGGTCGAATAACAAATGAGAGAGAAGAGAGAATTGATGAGAGTGACGTATTGTTGGCTCTCAACGACCAATCAAATGACTTCGGTTTTGGGAGAACGTATCCACTCTAACCGCCCCGCCCGGGTCGGGTTAAAACATTCAGCAAGTAGAACTGATGACAACTTTTTTTGGGGTCAACTTGTGCATTTCATTGCAGCCCAATGGGCAATACACTGAGATCAGTATAAACAAGGTCCAACTTATCATTGACACAGCTTTCATTACCCGAGACTGAAGATTGAAAATTTAAGAACTGCCCGAATTTGAATGAAAACACAGCAAAAAAGTCGCCATCGCGAAACACATGATTGCCTAAGCGAAGTATGATCCACAAACGGAAGCTGAAGACCAGCTTGAAGTTGATCTATAAGGTCGAATATTTACAACAAAAAAAAAATATCAAGATCTCCTCTCTTTGAAAGATTTAGATTGGTCAAGAGGGAGAGAAAATTCTCTTTTTAAAGATGTGTGAGAGAGATAGAGAGAGTTTTGAGCATTAAATTATAGTGAAACTAATGACAACATCATTACTACAGAATCATTATACTATTTTTTTTTGTCACCTATTGCGTTAAGCCCATAAGATAATTCAGTTACAAATGGATGCAAAACGAAAGTCATTAAAATCAATTAAGCTCAATTAAAACTTCAAAGCATGAGATAAATATGAACAAACTAAAGAATCTTTCCACCACGTGTCAACCATCTAAGGCTAATTGAAGTTACATTTTAATTCGAAGGGAAAGTTTCCACTGCCGCATTGCCTTGAGAACGACTCGCTTCCAGGTCTCAGAAATCAAAGGGGTTTGATTCGCTTCGCATGTCTCCTTCTATCTAATCGTTGCTGTCCTATAAGTTTCTCTCTTTCTTCTTCGGATGTTAAGAGCTTCAATGAGCTTTACTCAATTCGAAAGCAATCATTGTCAAAACGCTTGTTCTCAGAACAAACTTTGACTCTTCTTGGATTGCGCCTCCTCGGAAAGCTAACTTGCAAAACTTAATTCTTCAAAATCATCATAATACTTTGCCAACTCTATATGAACAAAAGTTGATTTCTTCAGAAACTGAAAAATCAAGGATGATCCGAAAGAAGGAATCATAATTCTTAGAGACAATCGGATGTAAATAAGTTAATAACTGGAGTTTAAGAAATTTTATTGTTTATCAAACTAACTCGGAGGACAAAAGTATGAAGAAACATAAACGAGTGTGATTTGATTTACACATCAAAATCGTCTAAAGGAAAAAAACCGCCAAGCGAAAATAGATAATCGATCACTGGCTCGAAGTATATAACACAAAAAAAAACAAAAGATCTCTCATACTTTCATCTTCTGAAAGATTTGAGATTTATTAAGAGAATGAAGTTTTGAGAGAATTTTCTTCTCTAAAAGCAGTATACCACACAAGCAATATTCTCATAAACGTATTTAAATAAAAATTGGGATTCATATAAAAAATTATGGGCAAATCTCCTAAAAAATCATAAAATAAATATAGCATGCAAAGATCAAAATAAAAAAAATGTTTCATTAAAGAGGTAAATATATATCCTTAGCGTTAACTAATCTGAACTTAGGGTTTAAAGTTAAAGGATAAAGTTTTGGGAGTGAGGTTTAAAATTTTAAAAATAAATATTAATGTTTAGAGATAAATTTTTTTAAAATAGTTTCAAAAAGAAAATTGAAAGCTAAAATTAAAAAAAAAAAATTGAGGTTTATCTGGAATTCCAAAACATGGGAAAATAATTATTTTTCAGGTTTTTATTGAAAATGAGAGGTATAGTCACATATATATAAATATAGGGCATGCCATTGTTTTTATATATAGTAAACTAGAGTCGGTCCGCGCTACGCGCGGAAATTGTCCATTATGTTTTTATTTAAATTTTGTGTTCAGTTTTGAAAGGCTTGGTGCTATTATGTGTTGATCATCATTTTTTGTTATTTTTTTTATTTTCTTCTTTTTTTCCGTTGAATTTGTTTGTTGTAAAATGATCTAATCTCAATTTCGCTCGGTTGACTAAATTTTCTAATACGATTATCGTGATTGTTTGAATAAGTTTATGTTCTATTTGTATTATGACGGTGTACATTTTTCTAATTTGTTTGTTTTGTATAAGTCATTTAGTTGCAATTCTTCCCTTCTTTGTTTTTTTGTCATTTTATTGGATATTGCATCTCTTGTTGAACTCTTTAAATATTTTTTTTTCTATTTTCTTATCAATATTAAAATTATATTTAAGTTTTTTTAAGTTAGTACGTAATATTTTTTATTTTTCACAATTGTTTGGATAACTTTAGATCTTATGTTCACATAACTTATGATTTATTTATTTTTTATTTTACTTTCAATAATAAGTTACATTAACTTTCACTATTTTGTATCATCTTTTTTATAAATCATATAATTCTTTAACTATTAAAAAGATTCACGAAAATGTAAATGTGTTATTTTATTTTCGATATTTTTTCTATTTTGACTTTAATATTAAGCAAATTTCTTATAACTATAGTCATCTGAATTTAACATAGAAATATAGATATTTTCTCTTTTATACATTTATTTCTTGAATTAGTGACATTTTATTTATATTTAAAACTATTTATATAAATATAAAAATTAATTGCTAATGCATTATACTAAACATATTTTAAATTAGTTATGCAACTTGAAAACCTACTAATTTTATTAGTCATAAAGATAAATGTTTGTTTGAATTTTGTATATGTTATTATATTTAATGTCCAAGTATATTATGTTATCCAAATAAATAATTATGATATGTAAAAAAATGATATTAATTAATTTTTAGAATATGATTTTTGACATTAAATTTATATCATATAAATGGCTTGTCACATATCAAAAATTTACTATATATTATCATTAAATTGAAATATTTTATTGTATTTATTAATATTCTGATTTTACTTAAAATTATTTACTTATATATAATGTTAAAAGTATTATTAAGTATATGTTTTGATTAACACTGGTCATTAATTTTTCAATAGAAAATTTAATGTTTAACAAAATAGATTAATATAACTAAATTTATTAATACTATTCTTAATGATTTATGCTGATTTTTTATTTATGCTATCAAATGGTATATGATTATTTGTTTTCTTTTAAGTTTATTTACATTATTTAAATTATAATATTATGTAGAGATTTTAATATTTATTTCAAACTGATATATATTAAAAATAGATATTACAATAATATACCATATATGATGTAGATGATTTTATATATTGTAGCTGATTATAGTGATTAATGAAACAATATAAATTCTTGACGCTGACTAAATTAATGCCAATCTCTCAGAACCTTTAGCAGCCTTAGTTTATTCCTGAGCTGCAAATAAAATGGTATCCATTGTACTTGCCCCAGCCTTTGCTTGCTCTGCTTCTTCTTGCGACTTCTGTAGCTCTTCAGTGAAACGATTTTGCTTCACTGAGACTGAATGATTTTGCTTTATCAGCCTTTTGAGTTGCTTGCTGCAGTTGCTTCGGTTCGGTAGCTCCACTATTTCTCTTATGGCTTCTATTTCCTTGAACTCATAAATAGCTATTTTTATGTCGATCTCATCTTCTAGAGAAACAACTACTAAAGATGGCATAACCTTATCTTTGTTATATGGCCATCACTCGCCAGCAAAACAAACCTGGATAAACAGTAGGCATTGTTTACTAAAACCTGGACCACCTCTTCTTTGAATGTTCTTATTCCTCTCAAGTTTGGGAAGCTCTCGTTAAAGGTATATTGTTGGATAAGTACACTACTATGTGGAATGCTATTTTGGGTTTGCTCTCGGATGAGACAAGGAGTAGAAGCAGTTTATTTTGCCTTCGATATGCTTTTCAAATAGCATTATATACCCTATGGAGGAGAGAAATAAGGTTTATCATGGAGAGAAGTTATTACCGATGGAGGTGTTGAAGAGGATGTTGGACAAAGGGGTGAGAAACAAGTTGAGTTTATTAAGCTCAAATGGTATTAGAGGGATGGAGAAGGGACTGCAATATTGGTTTAATACAAGACTGTAAATAGTCTAAATGGGTTTCTTTGAAGTTAAGTTCTGGTATAAAAAGGTTTGGGTTTGTTTAAAAAAGTATACATTTTCTTATGTAATCAGGTTTTTTTGAGGAATAAAAAATTTAACATTCTTTCAAAAAAAAAAAAAAGCATGAGAAATGAAACTAAATCATCTTTCTTGGGTTTTCATTTTTTTTTGTTAAATATGTTAACAAAACCATAAACTCCGAATCATCACAATATGCTTGATTCTATGGAGGGACATCAAGAGAATCTAGGAATGATATCTTCTTTGAATTCTCTGCAATCGACAACCATAAGCTATCAGTATCGTAAAACACTACCATCTAACAACCGAAAATCACAACAACCCCACGAAGTTGTAATTTTATGACAATACAATGAAGCATTTCTCTCCCACCAATCATCAAAGAGTATGCAAACCTAAAGCCAATTGAAGCATGAACCTTAAGATTAAAACTTGGGAGAACTGTAAAGTAGACCTTTGATATTGGGGTGACTTTAACAGCAACCTCCTGACCCTTGAGCTCTATTTCTTGAACTTAGGCTAGCAGAGCAAGTGCAATCAAAATGACCTCTCCCGATCTGACTCCCATCCTACTCTGGAACTGCATACCTCTGAATTCAGAAAACATATTGACAACGCATTAGTTTGTAGTAACTAAAATAAAGAGAGCCCAACAAATTATTTTACAGAACCTGACAGCAGCAAAATCAGACATTTTTTTGTTAGGTAGAACTTGTTGCAGTTTTAGAAAATAGGAATAAGAATTTGCTCACTCTTTAAGATGAAGATGTACTAAGATACGTCCCTCTGCGAACTGTTGTTGATGCCCATAATACTTGTATTGTATATATCCTTCACCGCAAAGTTTGTTGTTGTTGGCAGAATGACGGTTAGAATGGGAGGTGGAAAAGTGTTTGGTTATTCAAGATATTCTTATGTATTCAAAAATTTCTGAAAGCAAACCTTTATTTCCATCATGCACTCCCTCTGTAGTACATTCAGTGTCAACTGACAACCCCTTTACCATTTTTCAAACTCTAAGGCAGCTGTCTCTTCTTTTAAGATTTGTCGAGCTTTTTCTTCTTATTTCTACAAAAACATGTCACAATTAGCCAAGTTCAGTATTACTAAAGCAAGACGTCTAAACAACACAGATATGGAGATAAATTAATTGACCCACCAACTTCCACTCATCTGCCTCGCACTCCTCATCCTTTACTCGTGTGTAGCTTCTTCTATGCCAGACAGTATGAAGAAATTTTTCTTAGGAAAACATTGCCACGTACTAACGCTACGATCTTAAACTTTCACAGTTAGGGTCTATAACTGGTCAACTGATATTCATGTAGTTTCCCATCCTTGCTACTTGGTTAGACATGTGAATTAGATAGAACAATCAACAAACAAATAGATAATCTGGAAAACTTGGTTAAATGATACAATCAACGAACAAATAAATAATCAGGAAAACTTGGTAAAATGATTCAACACGACGCAAATATTCAATAACATAATCAAGGAAAAAAAGTTGGTAATTAGGATTCAACACGACGGACGTTCCACCGCGTGTATCCAGTAGAAGCATATCCACTCCCATGAATTCGCCACCGCTTTGGATGTTTCTGGCCTCCCAGAAACGGAGCAAGCGAACTTCAACGGTGGAAGAGGAGCGGCCAATCTATAAATCAAAGAGAAAGACCGAAACGTTTAGCCATAGCTCACAGTTTTTGTTTACTGGTTAGTTTAGAACGAATGAGAGGATGATTCTCAAAGTAGGAAAGCATACTTTTTTATAGTCGAATGTCCACCGCCTTGTAGAATCAAAACTCACATTGAATATAGATGATGGGTGATCGATTAATGGAGGGTTTTAAGAGGATAATTCGGTTACTGGTATTGTTTCGTACCGTAAGGAAGAAGATGAAAGATCTTTTGCGCAATCCTAGTCGCCAATATCTCTGGAGATGCGAAGACTAGGGGTGGGCACGGATCAAATATCTTCATAATTTTCAGTATTTGTGATTTGCTTCGTATTTTACGGATATCTGATTTTTTTATTTGCTTTGCTTCGGAGAAATACAGATATCAGCTGGTTTTCCGGATATCCAGATTTTTTTGAGATATTTGCGAATATTTACGGATATCTCATTTACTTTGTTTAATACAAGTTAATTAAGAAAAACTATAAACTTTTGTTTCAAAAAAAAAATTTTTACATAATATAAAATAAAAAATAAATGAAACTATATGTTCCATAAATTTCTAAAATTAATCAAATTTTCTTATAAACACACAAATTTTTTTGTTTTATAAAAAATTTATAAGTAAATTCTATATAAAATTAATAAAATAATATGTTAAAATAATATTTTTATAAAATTATAAATATAAAAATCTATATTTATTTATAGATATTCATTTATTTGTATAATGTCAGATCGGATATCCGGCTCTAATTTTTTTAGTATTTGTGGTTTGATTCGTTTCTAACGGATATTAAATTTTAGTATTTGCTTTGCTTCGATGACTTACGGATATTAACTTTTAGTATTTGCTTTGCTTCGATGACTTACGGATATCCGGATTTTACGGATCAAATCGAAACGAATAACGAATCGAATCAAATTTAACAGATAAAATGCCCAGCCCTAGCGAAGACAACACACACTAACCTAATAGGAAAATCGGTGTTTCATTTAGGCGAAGTTAATATATTATGGTATGGGCTCGACGAAGAAAAGTCACAGCCCAACAAAACTAAAGCCCGAATGAATCGCAGAACTAATTAAATGATACATCGCGTTTTAAAAAATGGACACGTGTCATCATATCCTTGCCTTATTTGATGATGTGGCAGAACCATGATGGAGGAAACTGTACTTTATAGTAATAGATCCCCTGTATATTATTTGAGAATCATTTAAAAAGTTGTAACCTTAAATTTGTAAGAATTAAAAATAACCCCAATCCTACGTGGCATAGCTCTTTGACTTCTATTTTCAAATCCCAAGGATTCTAGAGTATGTGATATAATGTATAGTTTAAAAATAATATTCTCTAGCAATATAATATTCCGTAGGCTATAGTTGGTCGTATATATTAAATATTTATTGTTTCACATGTTTTCCTTAAATAAAACCTACGGAATTACCTAATATGATCAAAATATATATATGACAATGAATGATTTTAAACAATAAAGATTTGATAACAATCTGTATACTTTTTTCATTTTGTTTATTTCTTTATTATTAAAATAAATTACACAATTACATTAATCGTATAATAAAAATCTAGATTTTTTTTTGTGTATGTTGTATTTCGAATTTTTCAAAATGAGTATAAATTACTAAAACTGTTAAAAGTCCCACATAAACTTTTAAGATCAAAGTTTTAATTTTTTTTCTATACTAAAATATAATGATTAGAAGACCATATGAAGAAATAATTTTAGTTTATATATATTTAACATCATTTTAATTAAACTATACATCGTATGAAAATACATACTTATATTTTGATATTTGCCTTGAACATATATTGAAAAGTTAATATTTTAATTTTGAAATATGTCATTGTTTTTTTTTAAATGATTATAAATTATTGAAACTACTAAACATCTCACATTAAAAAAAATCGTTGGTGTAAAGTTTTGTTACACAAATATGTAAATAATCATAAAATCATATGAGTAGAAACCTCATTTAATTAATATCCATATTAAAAGTGTGTTATATTACTATGTTTATATCATTTAAATTTAATTATATATCATATACAATATATAAGATTGATTGGGCTCTACCAATCAAGCGCAGTAATACGCTATTTATTTTCCATCACTCGAACACTGAAAAGTGAAAAGATATATGAAAACAGATCCATTAAATTCTAAGATTTGATCTACATTTCTAATTAAAATTGTTTCTGATCCTACGTATAGATAATTATATAAAAATTTCAAAATTCTTAAATTTCAAATACATACAAAAACAGTCATATGTAAATTTTAAATTTGTCAATACTAAAATTTTATATTTTAATTACATATATTCACCATGCGCAAGGCGCAGGTCTTATCCTAGTATGTAATTAAATACCAAGTAGTAGTGACATTTTTTTAGTTTGAGTAGGAATGATTTCTTTATCGTCAATCCGGAGAAACTGAAATATGTATATTACTATGGTTGCATATTATTCAATTCTCCGACGTATTCTTTATGTTGTAGTTATAAAATTAAAAATCAGTTCCCCTAATAACATGCATGATTGTATTTACCTCCACATTCAAATATTCGTAAAATATTCATAAAGGTTCCTACAAATACAGAGGGTACTGTGGAACCCTGATTTTCTTAAAGCTGATAACTTATGGTCAATGTATGTTTTATATTTTCTAACTCGATAATTACAAATATATTATTTCATTCTATTTATAATTATACTTTTAAATTTAGGAATGAATGGTGGTATATTAGTTTTTATTTATATTTTTTGGTTTTTAGATTTTAGATTATAGATTATAGATTTTAGTTTTCGATTTTTATTTTTGATTTTCAGCATTTGGTTTTGGCTTTTTGTTTTTAGATTTTGATTTTGGTTTTTGGGTTTGCTGTATTTTTTATTTTTCAAAAAATAATTAATATAGTTCTTTAAAATAATAAATCAAAATAACAACAAAATATTTACAATTTACTATTAAAATTTATCAAAATGTTAGAATTATTATTTTAAAATAAAATAAAGTAACATTTTTTTAATTATTATTTCTTATAAAAATCTTGTATTATAGTTAAATATATATCATAATATATATAGATAATAAAGATATTAAAAATTGGAAACTAATTTTAGATACTAAATAATTTTAAAATTTTAAACTATATAAATGTTATTTTCTGTGTTTATTTTAGTTATTAAATCATGATTAATTGAAAAACGTTTTAGTAAAAAAAATAATTACTAAAATATATGAATATTATATTTTTCAACTATTTTATTTTCAAAACTTTTAGCAATAAAATAATTTAAAATAAAAATATGTAGAAGTTTATATTTATTATTGAAATGTATTAAAACATTATGTTTCTTAAAATAAATTGAAAATATTAACCTTTTTAAATTATTGATTTTTTAAGAAATATATTTTACTAAAAATTAAAAAAGGGAAAATTGCTAAAAATGTCTCAAAACTTGATTTCAAATGCAAAAGTGTATCCCAAATTCAATCAAATGCAAAAGTAACCTAAAATGCTATTGAAAATACAACAAACTCTTTATGAGCAAAAAAAAATTGTATTCAATTTTACCATAATAACTTTTTCGCGTGAGAAGACGTCCTTGTAAGTCTTCTACGAAAACTTCCATGTAAGTCTTCTGCAGAAGACTTCTCTAGAATCTTCTCAAACAATAAATTTTAAAAATAATTTATAAAATTTATAAAAAATATTTTATATGGGGGAAAAATAGAAATCATGTAACCACAAACATTTGTAAATGATGTAAATTTATATCAACTAAAATTGAATTGTTGTCAAACTAGATGATTTAATGTTGAATGAGTCATGATATTCATTGGTTTAGGGTTTAGTAACATATGTTATAGTATTGTAGGTAGTTTTAGATGTAGATTTTGAAATCTTATCTTTTTATTTTTTGTATTTGAAGAATATGTGTTAGTTATCCTCTAATAAGATGATTTTAAATACTTTCTAAGTTTATTTTATGTTTAAGGAAGTGTTTTTGGTTAGTTAATTGATTTTAGGGTTTCGGAAAACTTCCAGAAGACTTCTCGGGAAGTCTTCAAACATATAATGTAGTAGAAGACTTTATGGAAGATTTCACAGAAAACTCTACAATTTCCCGCTTGAATTTTAGTTCACAAAAAAACTCTACAATTTTCCCGCTTGAATTTTAGTGAAATTCAAATTCCCGCCTAATGGCGAAATCTTCCAGAAGTCTTCTCTGAGTCTTCCAGTAGCCTTCCGAAAATATTCTCTGAGAAGACTTCCCTGCAGGTATTCTCCGGAAGACTTCTTTAGAAGTCTTCTCAAACAATAAATCTTAAAAATAATTTATAAAAAAATATGTATATGGGGGAAAATAGAAATCATGTAACCACAAACATTTGTAAATAATGTAAATTTATATCAACAAAAATTGATTTTTTTCAACCTAGATGATTTAATGTAGAATGAGTCATGATATTCATTGGTTTAGGATTTAATAACATATGTTATAGTATTATAGGTAGTTTTAGGCGTAGATTTTGAAATCTTATCTTTTTTAATTTTTATTTTTTGAATTTGACGAATATGTGTTAGTGATCCCTTAATAAGATGATTTTAAACACTTTCTAAGTTTATTTTATGTTTAAGGAAGTGTTTTTGGTTAGTTAATTGATTTAGGGTTTCAGAAGACTTCCAGAAGATTTCCCTGAAGACTCAGAACTGGAAGACTTCCCGGAAGACTCCTAGAAGACTTCCTGGAAGACTCCGAGAAGACTTCTCAAGAAGTCTTCCAAACCAAACTCGAACTTAATTTACTATCAATTTGAAATTAACCGAAAAAACCCAATATATATATAACCTAACCTGATAATTTACCGTACATATAAATAATATTTTCATTGTTTTTTGTACTTTTCAGTGTTTCAGAAAAAAAAATTGGTGAAAACACTAGCCTCCTCTTCTAAGGCGATTACTATGACGGTTTCCGACGAATCTCTTCTCCGTCGTTTTCACTCCATGTAATCTTGTTTTTTCTGGTCAATCTTGTATCTACTTCATCCCCAAATGTATTATAGTAGATTAAACTAACCAGCTCCTCTTTATTTCATATTTGAAACCGTTCGTTTCTCCCCGTGACTTTTTCCTCTATTTCTTTCCTTTTCGACCTCAAGTTGACCCATTTGTCCTTAAGTCTCCCAGAAGTCTGCCGTAAGTCTTCATGGAAATCATCTGTAAGTCTTCATGGAAGTCATCCGTAAGTGTTCATGGTAGTCATCTGGAAAACTTCATGGAAGTCATCCGGAAGACTTCATGGAAGTCATCCGAAAGACTTCATGGAAGTCATCCAAAAAACTTCATGGAAGCCATCCGGAAGTCTTCTATGAAGTTTTCCTTAAGTCTTCGGTTAGTCTTCCATATGTCTTCGGTAAATTTTCGGTAGGTCTCCCGTAAGTCTTCCGAAGTCTTCCAAAGTTTTCCAGAGTCTTGATGTTAGTATAGAACTCTTGGTGTGTTTGTTTTCTGTTTGAGATGTTGTTTTGTCATTGTTTTTAGGCTATAAAATGGAATTACCAGAACTCCCGAAGAGGTTATTCACCCTACGGGAAGAGGCCATTCCATTGAAGAGCATTGGATATCATACCGATGACCCCATATTACTTCCTGCTGTAAAGGATGCTATCCATGCTGATGAATGGGAAGAGCTGAGGAACTCTAGGTTGGGAGTCTACATAAAGTTTTGGGAGTTGAACTTTGGTTGGGCGTCTAGGATGGTTCACTATATGCTCTGTTTTCAACTTGATGTCAAGAAGAAGTACGAGCTTTAGAGTCTCAATGGTTCAGAGCCGGTGAGGTTTTCACTCATTGAGTTCGAACATCTCACCGATCTCAACTGCGAGTATGTTGAGCATGTGGATAATCCTCATATAGGGCTGACAGAGGAGTTGTATCGGTTCTGGGAGTTGATGGGTGTTGATATCGATTCTGGTCCAACCTCCCAGCAAATAGTGGCATCGTGTGGGAGATGTGGACAGTGGTCTCGGGATGACCGCATGAGGCTGGGATACCTAGCCATCAACACAAAATTCATTAAAAGACGAAAGTCCACATCCGCTACACGGGCTAGTCCTTCCAGGCTAGTGATGAATCTAGAAGACTTTGAGACCTACCCATAAGGGAGATTGGCGTTTAAGATCCTTATGGACTCTGTTAAGGCTAAGGATTTTTGACAAAATCTTATACCATTGATGGGTTTGTTCAAGTACTCCAAGTCTGGATCTACTTCGCTCTGCCCGACTTTGCTGCAGAGTATGTAAAGCCCATACGAAACAAACCTAGTCCTCCTTTGTTGTCTTATAAGGGACATAAAGGACGAAAATTTGTCAAAGAGGGTATCAACACACATGTATGTATGATTATTCTCAATAGTATGGTAGTGATTATTGTCTCAGTTTCTAACTTGATATTCATTACTTCCTGCAGACTCGCGTGGTGAACCTTGTGGTGAAGGAGATTGGTGAATTGTTCCCTCTGTGGGACAATGATAACACCGATGTGGAAGTTGAAAACCTTGTGAATGTCATGTGTGGTGGTGAAGGTAAAATGAAGTGGGGGCAAAGAGTGCTGGGCAGACCATGGTACTAAGTCGTGGACCAATCCAAAGATTATCATTGTTAAGGATGAATCTCTTGAGCTTTCTTTCAAGGAAGAAAGAAGACCCTGGAAGAAACTTCATACAGTCTCTGAGGCTCGTTCTAAAGCTCGTACTGAGACTTCTATTTCGTGGAGTGGGGTTAAGAAAGAAGATCTTGAACAAAGTTTCAAGAACTTAACGAAAGTTATGACTGATGGGTATGGGCAGTGCCTAAAGGAGATCAAGCTTCTTGCTGATAGGATTAAAGCTGTGGAGAAGAAGGTGGGAATCAACCACAATGAACTTCAACTCACATTTTCAGAACCGGATAAGGCTGCGCACAAACTAGGGGTTAGTACTGAAACCTCTCCCAAAATCAAAGTGAAGAGAAATACTAAGAATAAGAAGTGAAAGTTGCATTTTGTATGGATTTTGTTTCATTTGTTGATTAGATGGATGATACATTTGTTTCATTTGTTGATTGGAACCTTTGGCTAAGTTAATTATATGTGGATTGAAGTTGTTATGTTTGGTACTTGTATTTACATTTCTATTGAACTCAAAATTTTAGAGTGAAAGTGTGAATGGGGAGAATGCAAGAAGTGTGAACAAAGAAACTGACCAAAAACAAATGAGTAGTATCAATGCACCTCGGATCCTGGAGGTGGAAGACCCAAGTGTTTTCATTATGGACAAAACTGAACCAACCACATCAGACTTAGATAGGGAGGAATAGAGACACCATGTAAAGAAAGATGCTACCATGACATTCCTCAGGGGAAAGAGTGAGCGAGATAGGAAGCTTGCTGCATCACAACAGTCTCCTTATCAGGGCAACAACACAACCAAAGTGATCGTACCGAACAAGAAGGCTGGTCTTGGCTATGATCCGTTTGCTCCTGTTGACAAGAAGAACAATAAGTTGCTTATTGATTTTTTTTTTAAAAAGATCCGTAAGTACTAATCTCCCACAAAACATTAAGTTGGTTGTTGTTGTTTGTTGATCTAGTTTTGCTGTTTTCAGAAATCATAAAGTAGCTTTTGATAAAAGACCACCGGGGCCAAGTCTGTGGTATTCCACCATCCGAACACCCCTAAAATGGCTCTACGACTCGGTAATATTTTTAAGGTTTACTTGTGGAAGTCTTCTGTAAATCTTCCGGAGGATGTCTTCTGGAAGTCTTCTGGATGTCTTCTATAAGTCTTCTGGAGGATGTCTTCTTGAAGTCTTCCGGAGGATATCTTCTTGAAGTCTTCTGACTTGTTATGTCTTCTTGAAGTCTTCTGACTTGTTATGTCTTCTTGAAGTCTTCTGACTTGTTATGTTTTCAATGCAGCATATGAATGGTTTTATGAATTTACTGAGGCAGCGGTTCCATAGGAATCCAGAGCATCTTAGGACCGATAGGCTCTGCTTTCTTGATCATGTGTTTAGTAGGATGTGGACGTTTAAGCACCCGGAGTTTAAGAGGTCAGAGCCCGATATAAACGAGTTAGGAAGGCAGCTCCCCGCCGGGAGTTGAGATTATTATGCAGGTTTACTACCCAAATTTTGCCAAAAAATAAGGTTTAGGGATTAGAGTTGGATGATATTTATGCGCCAGTGAACTTCAAGAACAATCATTGGATTGCTATTTTGGTGTTCATTCCAAACTGGCACATCACCATCTGGGACAACATTATTTCCCATGTTAGACCTGCTCAACTCGTCGAGTTAATGGATCCTTTTGCCAAGATAATACCTTATTTGCTTGTTGAATGTGCTGTCTCCGTCGTAGAGCAAGTCAAATACACACTAGAGCCATTCACATATGCGAGAGTGACTGCCGGAGTACCTCAGTGTCGTGCTGGTGATTGTAGTGTGTTCACCTTGAAGCACATTGAGTGTCATGCTCTAGGAATGAAATCATTTTGCTTCTGCCTTTTCTGATAAGAACGTCAAGAGTATTAGGGAGAAGATGGTTACAGAGCTATTTGATGAGACCCCTTGAAACAATTGGACAAAAACCGGTATTGAGGGCTTGGATCTCTACGATTGAATGTGTAATTTGTGTTTGATGCTTTTGTAACCTTGAAATACATTAACAAGGTAGGGCACAACTAATTCTAATGAAAGAACCTATTCAAACACAAAACATAAGATATAAAATAAGTTCACAAGACATAAGACATAAGACATAAGATAATTTCATAAGACATAAGTTCACAAGACATACGACATAAGTGCACAAGACATAAGATAAATAGCTGGAAGACATCCAGACGACTTACCGAAGACTTCCAGAAGACTTACATAAGACTTCATTCACAGAACATGTATGATTCTTCACATACTTTGTTACCAAAAATTTGTTTGTTCCATGCTTCACCGCTGTCAACCGCAACTCTGAAACCAATGCCTCTTTACTAATAAAACTCTGGTTTGACATAGATATTGTTGTAAACTATCCCATTCGAGCTTTCTCCTTCATTAGCATATGTCTCTTTGAAATTCTCAAAAAATTTATCTTCTTCCTCTTCCTCTTCCTCATCCTTAACTCTTCCATACTCACTGTAATCTCCAAACTCATCATCCACTTCAGCAACATACTTCTCCTCCTCATCATTTATATCTTGAGGAAAATTATCATCATCTTCCACTTCATTTTCTTATTCCCCTCCATTTTCTTCTTCTCCTTCACCAGCTAGGTTTCCTTCAGCATTGACATCATTAACATTCCCCATCCTGCCTCGGATTGATACACAAAGACGTACAACATGTGTTGTACTTATCTTGATCAAGTTCTGAACTTGTCTTTCACTTGTAACATGAATAGAAGGAGTATCTAGAGACTTCCCTAGAAGTCTTCTCTGAGAATTTCGAGAATGTTTCAAATTCAAAAGTAAGCAAGTATTTACAAAGGAACACTTCTCAAAATATCTTCTGTAGAGTAAACTTCTAGAGAAGTCTTCCTTCGAAAATTTGCAATTGCAAAAATGACCTAAACAGGCGACTTCTTTGGAAGTCTTCTTTAAGGATGACTTCATTAGAAGTCTTAAGAATTCTTCTCCGTCAATCTTTCTTAAACTTCCCTAGAAGTCTTCTCGGATAAACATGTTGGTTTTGAAATTGACCAAAATTTTGTCAAAAATTTGACTTCTGTAGAAGACTTAGAAGTCTTCTATCGTAAGAATTCTAGGGAAGTCTTATTTTTTATAACATGAAGTCTTCTCAGCATCGCCAGAAGTCTACCTGAGTTACTTTTAGCAATTGAGAATTAATAGCAAAACATTAAATATTAATGAGAAGACTTCTCGAGAAGTCTTCTGGCGGAAGACTTCTTAAGAAGTCTTCTCTCGTTACCAAATGTTTGACCAGAAACCCGGAATAAAACTTGAGAAGAATTCTTAAGCAGTCTTCCGCCGGAAGACTTCTCGAGAAGTCTTCTCTTTAATATTTAATGTTTTGCTATTAATTCTCAATTTCAAAAGTAACCCAAGATGACTTCTGGCGACGCTGAGAAGACTTCATGTTTTAGAAAAGAAGATTTCCCTACGGAAGAGGGAAGTCTTCTACAGAAGTCAAATTTCTGACAAATTTCGGTCAATTGCAAAACGAACTTGTTTATCCGAGAAGACTTGTAGAGAAGTCTTATCGGTTCTTCTTGTTTTTTTTTGTAATCAAAGGAAAGTTAGAATACTTCTGGGAAGTCTTCTAGTCAAAAACGCAAAAGTTCAATTGCAATACTAACCTATGCATTGACCAAAAGACTTCTCTAGAAGTCTTCTTCGCGAACAAATCTGAAAAAAAAAATCGAATTCATACCTTGGACCGTTAGATGACTTGCTTAAACTTCTCCAAGCACACAAAACTTCAATACTCAAGCTACCATTCCGTTAATGACCAATATACATGAGGTTCGACGTCTCTATGAACATTACAAAGTTTGGAATAAAAATCTTAGGTTTTTTGGATGAATTTTTAAGAAAAGTGAAAAAGATGTGGCTTGAGTGCACAACAAATGAGATAGTAAGAGAAAAAATCGTTTTTTTTGCCATTAAGACCTTCAAATTGGTTGTTCATGGTAGTTGGGGGATTGATGACAATGACAATATTGTAAATATTTGGTGAAGATGAGGATGATAGCGTAAAATACTTATTCAAAAAAAAAACAATTGCATTTTTGTGAATAACTCGAAAATCTAGGGTGAATAAGGCAAATGAAAGTTCCAAAAAAAATGGTGGGTTAGTTTTGCATTTGAGTTGAAATTTTGAGTCACTTTTACGAAACCCCCTTAATATATATATATATATATATATATATATATATAATAAAAGAAAAGATTTTAACAAACATATACATGTAACTAGGGTTAATATATTATATTTATATATTTACAAAAAAATAGTCGTGCACATTTAAAAAAAATAACAAAACATGGATATCGGTTTTTCATTGAAAACTTGGTTAAACATCTAAAATATAGTTTCCATAATTTATAGAAAAACTCTTTTGTTGAAATTTGATTGGCAATAAAATATTTTTTAGTTTCCAAAATTGTGGGGAATCATTTTTTTTAGAAATCTTGATTGGACAAAAAAGTGGTTTTTGAAAAACAAAAACCAAAAACCAATCTAACAACTGCAAACAATAAATACCTAAATAAAATTTGTGGTTATTTCAGTTGCTCTATTATTTAAGTATGATCAAACATTTAGTTTCATGTTTTCATTTTAATTTAAGATTATAATATAATAATTGTTGTGGTTTTTAAACATTAAATATGGCAGCATTTATATTCCATATAATCATACATAATATACATATAAATAATATGTGAATTGTTGATATGCATAGTATATAATAGATGATAGAAATGTGATATACAAAATCTAATAATTATAGTAATGTTTGCACGTATGTGCGGTCGTCCACCTATTGTTTTCACGACTCCAAATATTAATCGTTGGAGTATGTAATGAAGAAAGGGAACACAATGCTCTCACTAATGTTATTCCTCATGATATATTTAAGGAAAATGATTTTGGCTATGTGAAATATTGACCACCATATGGCTAACCATGCTGACAAAACTAATGTATATTTAACTACACAAAGTATATATTATGTATGGTAACATCCCTCAATGTAATAATGTTATGTGGCTAACATTACGAGCTTAATTTCATTACTCAAAAAGTGACATGGATGTTAACTATGTTTAGTTCTCCCGTTGATCAATTGGAATCCGCCCCACATAACCATAACTTAATTAAAGTTTGTCCCAAACCATCCCAATAAAACAAAATAAAATTTGACCACAAAATTTTAAAACGACCTAAGAAAAATGTTAAATATATGGGACGTCTTCTCTCTATCGAGACAAAGGGGGAAATGTAAGAAATTAAGTTTTCGATTAAAATCGGTGAGAGAGAAAGAAAGTTGGTGAAATTGTGTAGGGTTACTGACCAAATCGATTCCAAATCGAGAGAGCGGGAGTTAAGCGATTTCGGATTATTAACTTCGCTCTCTCACTATATATATATATATATTAGTCAGTAATCACACACGATTTCACCAACTTCCTTTCTCTCTCACCAATTTGAATTAAAACTCTAATTTCTTAGATTTTTTTCCTTTGTCCCGAGAAAGAGATGATGTCCCCGATATTTAACTATTGTCTTAGGCTGATTTTAAAAGTTTGTGGCCAAATTTCATTTTTATTAAGATGGTTTCGGTCAAATTTTAGTTAAGTTATGCTCATTGGATCGGAATTTAATTGATCAATGAGAGAATTAAACATAATTAACGTCTCGATCATCCGCATCGCTTTTTGGTTAATGAAACTAATATCGTGATGTTAACTACACAACATCATTAAGTTGAAGGATGTTGTCATGCATAACATATACTTTGTGCAGGGCTGCCTTAGGGCATGGGCTCCGGGGCCCAAACCTTTTCTTAAATAAAAATAATGTTGAAGAGGATCCAATTTTTTTAAAAATAATTAAGGATTAGGGCCAAAAAGTTTTAGGTTACCCATAAATACATGTAAATTTTTTTTAAAAAAAAATTTTGCCGAGAGGCCCACAAATACCCTGAGCCGGCCCTGACTTTGTGTGTGGTTATGTATACATTAATTTAATATGCATGGTTAGTCATATGATGGTCAATACTTCATGTAATCAACAATCATTTAATTTAACTCAGAGTATGTATTAGACTTCATAATAATAATAACTAGTGGCATGCCCGCGCTTCACGCGGATTATTATTTTATTTTAGGTGTTATATTGTTGTTGCTCGTCTTTGCCTAGTCGTTTAGAGGCTCCGTGTTATTTTCTGCAACTCTTTTTATTCACCATTTGGTTAGAACTTGAAAGGTTCTACATAGTAAAAGGTATAATTCACTAATGATATTAGATGGTGTCTTTGCATAGAATGTTTTATGTTTCTGGAGTTTGTTGGTGCCAAGCTTCATTTGAGGTTCCCAATGATGTTAATTTATGAAGTCTTCTAACCTATGACCCTGCCCAGTTGTATTTTTTGTAACACCTATTGCAGTTAATAAAAGGGTGTGGTTATGCGTAGTAACAATATGTATGCTCTTGTTGGAAGTTATTGGCTTTAAACTACTTCAATGAATTTTACCCGATATTCCACATCTGCTACATGTCTACTCAACACTCCGTTAAAACCCAATTTATGTGTGAATATATTAGTTGTGACCATGATACCAAGACCTATTGAAAGAAAATACCAACCAACAAAACTCAGTGATTAAAAATGATAAGATAACAATAATATTTAGAGATAAGCATCATCCGGTGGTAGAGATTCTGATGTCATTAAGAGCATAGCCTCCGAAAGATCTCAACTACATGTGAGGATGAGTTCTTGACGGAAGAACTTGCATTTTAGGCATTCCATTTCAATATGGAAACATCACCTCTCGACATATGATATATCAATTAGCACAAAAAGTATCTGATATTCACGTACCCATGGTTTTGTCATTTGCAATTTTTTTTTTCTTCTGTGCATGTAAAATGTTCATCTTTGTGAGATTTTTTTTTCTTCTGCAAAGTTATTATAAACAAACATACTTAAAAGTTTTTTTTGTATCAAACATACTTGTAAATACTTGATAATATATTTCAAAGGGAGCACGGTAGGAGAGCAATGGCTATGCATCTTTAGCTAAGGTTCATGGGTCTTGGTCTTGTACTGCCATGATTAGGCTACAAAACACACACCATGCAAGTGTTTGTTAATCTACTTGAATCATTTCCATAGACAAATAGATAAATATATTATTTAGTGAGAGAATCCATTTTCTTTCCCCATTTATATTGCTCTTTTGAAGCCTTAGCTCCAGCTTTTGAGGCTTTGATAATTTCACTTTGGGGCAACATCATTTACTATTCTGGTCTCAGCTGTCACAGGTGTGCATATCAGATGTCCATAGTTTCTGCATTTTTTTCATTTAGAACATATTGTTAAAGTCAGTAGATTTATAAAATTAAAAAGTGAGACAATAGATGATGGCATTTTCCATTGACATCAATCTCAAAATTATAAACTTATTGAAAGATTAATACACTGGAAGAAACTTGTGCATTGCGTCTTTGTATGTTTTTGGTTTATAAGAAGCATGTTAATGGCTCTTATAACCCCATTGTTTGAACAATGTAAGATGTATGTTCCATTAACTATATTTACGAACATAACAATTTTTTCCGTTCGCACTGAGTGCTTATCTATCTATAATATACTAACAAGTAAGTATTAAATTGTCCAGGCATATGAAGGCACTTATCCAGCTATTGTAAGCACGTTCATAGTGGTATTGTGTGCTCTCTCGTGGCGGTGACATAGATTTTCCTAGTATACTCCAAGTCTTTTTGAAGACATGTAAGATATGTTCCACAAATGAGTGATTATAATTTGAATTTTCCATATCCGAGTAAAATTTAAACCCACATAGTGGTGCATCTAAGACTTTAGTAGATTTTTACATATCTCCTTGTAAATTATATTAGTCACTCTAGTTGCATCTCATGTATCAGGAGAGGCCATGTCTTGCCGGATTTACCTTTTGGTTGAAGAGGACTATGTCTACCCCGCGAGCTAGCCCAAACCTCCAATATCAAACTTTGATTGTGTTGCAGTAGTGGTGGACTTTCAAATCGACGATGAAGTGGAAGAAGTTGACATAGCTGGTGATTGATTTTCTTAGGGTTATAATGTTTGAGAGGGAGCAACGATGTTTATCAACAATGTAGCTCTCTTATTTATAGGTCTAGATTCGCTGACATGGAGGAAGAAGGGGCTGTCTTGAATGCGGAGTAGTGGAGGTGGTGGATCAATGCCGTTAATGATAAGGGTAATTAGATTGATTGAATGCACCTCAAAACTGTTACGGTGTTGACTAACCAGAGGCAGGTACGGTGAACATCAAATATATTCTTCATTTTTAGCAAAAAAAGAAAAAGAAAAAGAAAACTAATCCTTCTTGATGCAGGGAGGTGAGAGACGATGAATTGATCTCATGTATGTGGGTTCTGTTAAAATATAAAATTTAGGCCTATTTAAAAATTAAAGTAGTGAGTCCAACTAATTTAAAACAAACAAAGAAATCCAAAACGTGAACAAATTATCATAAGTCATAAAAGTATAGTGTTTAGGCATGTTGACGTGGCAACTTTTGCCCCATTCTAAAAGATGATGTGAAGGGCTGTGGAGAGACTAAAGCCAACTTTATTATTATAGATATCCCCTCGTTCTAACAATTTCACTCTCGAATCATTCTTCATCCCCTTCAATGAACTGATATATTTGAACACTCCATAAACTTCTTCAATGTTTTGCAACCAATAACACTCAAAAGTACATATGAAGGCATGCCATTTGAATTTGCCAACCAACTATAGATTTTAAAACGAATTAAATCGCTTAAATTACTTCCCAATATGGTTGGGAAAAATACCTTATCCAAAAAAAAATATCAGAATTGACCCAAACTAATCCCATTCAGTTTCGGATACAGCCAAAATATCTAAAAGTTCTTACACATTGTTACTCATGGCATGTGGCTGTCGGTTAAGTTTATGGCATTCTCTAATATTTGATAGGGTATCTGAATAATACAAAAATGGACATATTGATTAGTTTTTGTTTTTCAGATGTAAATTAGTTTAATGGTATTCATGTATTTTTATAGCTTTCACAAGTTTTTTTTTGTATATTTTAGTTTTAAATTTATTTTGAATATTTGAGAGTAAAAATATATGAACCAAAATATCCACAAGTTTTGAATATTTATGGAATCTCACAATTAATCACCAACCGATCCAGATCAAAGTGATTTAGATTTAAATTTAAATTTAAATTGAATCAAAACTTAGTAAGAACCTATATGACTTCAAAACTTATTTGTGGAAGTAATTTTGTTTTGTTATTTGAATAAATGTTCATTAATGTATCTACAATCAGAGATTTGAATTTCCATTTATCAAATGTTATGCAAATTAATGTTGAATTAATTCGATTTGAATAGCTTATAAAAGCTTTTTGGCATGGTTCAGTTAATCTTCCATGTATGCATCTTTATAAGACGACTAAGTATAATTTAAATCAAGGTTATAAAAATCAGTCTAGGTGGCGCTTAGGCTCTCGCCTAGTCGGCAACTCGATCATATTCGAAACGATTTTCCTAAAATCTGATTTATATCGATTAATACGATTCAAATCGATTAAAACTATTCAAAATCGGTTAAAATCAATCTAAGCTAGTCTAAATATGTTAAGTTTAAAAATAGTGTTGATCCACAAATTTGTTTAATTTCTTTGTTTACATATCTAATTTTGATATTAATCACAATAAACTTATATTTATATTTAAAAACTAAAATATTTCATATAAATTTCATATATATATATATATATATATATAATAATTCAATAATTTGTTAACATCTAGGCCTCACCTAGGCTCCGAATAATCCGTCTAATGTTAGTTCTCTATAAAGCGTCTAGTTATCACCTAATGATTTCTTGAACATTGATTTAAATAGAACGTGGATTTTACAAAATTAGATAAATTTCTTAGTTGTGGATTTCTAGAAAATTAGATAAATTTGTTAGTTGTAAAGTTGTCTTATGCTGTTTTCATATTTTGGAATAGAATAAATCAGCTCATTTACCTATTTATCTGAGAAAAGAACCAGATCAGTATTTTAACTCAATACTAGATTTTAACCCGCGCTTACAAACTGCGGGTTTTGATTTTTATTTTTAAAATTATTTAATAATATTTGTAAACCAATAGTTTTTAAATATTTTTAGGTTCCTACAAACTTACCTGGACCTTGAATGATCCTACTCGACACCGTCCGTATATTCATGTAAAACCATTTTGAACCCCAACATTCAGAAAGACCGAATTGTAGTCGATGGGTACTTAGATGACCATGACTAACACCCGCATGAGTGTTATAGTAAATTGTAATATATAACATATATAATTGTGTTTGGTTTTATATGTGTTTTATATGTTTGAAATTATTCATATTTTATTATTGTTTGATCTATTAGAAAATAAAATTTATGTAATATTCAATTATTTCATATAAATACTATTTTTTATTTTAGATTTTTGTTGAAATAAGAAAAATGTATAACTAACAAATTAATATGGTTGTCTAACACAGAAAATATATGATTTAAAATATAAGAATAAGTGAATATCTCAATTTTAGCAATTTATTACGTTTTGTTCATATATGAAAACCTCTAGATTTTAGTTTCAATTGATTGATGGATTTTCCTTTATTTTGTGGGTTGTAATTTAGAAATAAAAAATATTGTTAACGTAAGGGCTAGATTTTTGGATCTATCTTGTTAATATTATGCTTGTTTTTGAATTTATTCGGTTAGATAAAAAAATTATTAAGTCAGCCGTAAATAAAATTTCTTTTAAATTATTCAATGGCACAGAATGGTAAATAAGAACAAAAAATAAGGGTGAAGTTTTATGGGTACTATAGTTTTAATAAGATATATTTATTGTAAATGTAAAGGCTAAGTTTGTAAATAAAAGAAATTATTTTTAATACTGCTATCCATGTATCCAAACAATCCTCATTATCCATGTTTCCAAACAAAATCTTAAAGTCTATATTAAATAGATGTTTAGGTCTATTGTCCAGTAACCGTGTATATTTTGTTCCTATTGGTCGAAAAAGTTAAAATTTATGGGCTACTCAGAATTAAAGCCTTGAACCTATTAGGCCCACTAACATAAGCTTTAGGAAGCTATCACGATAATTCTTGGCTGGTGATGGCAGAGCCATGGCGTCGCTCTGCTCTTCGAGGTTGCCTCTTTCGTCGTCGCCTGATGTTCTATCTACAGTTAAAGTATATTTGTTCTATGTCTGTGGAAAACCTCCCTATTCATGATTCTAATGAGATTGTTAGTATTCATCATTTTGCATTAGAGTTGTTCTTATGTTATGTAGAGTCTTATTCACCATTGCCACCTCCCATGCCTTATGATCCTCCAGAAGAAGAGGAAGAAGGGGAAGAGAATAAAGAAGAGGAAGAACAAAACCCTGACCAAGAAGAGGAGGACCAACCTGAGAAGCAGCAATAATTTTTTTTTCCTTTTTAGTTTGCGACAGAAATAGAAAAGAGAGAAGAAGAAGATTGAAACATCAAAGAGTTAAGAAACTTTCTGTTTCTGAGTTTTGTGTTGGTTGATCGTTCTCACACTTAGTTGCTAGATTTTAAATCTCATACTAATGTACTATATTTCGTGTAATAGTGTCAGTTTCGTCTACTGTCATTATTATATTTCGATTCTACCCGTCCGGATACTTTTAGGGTAAATGTTCGGAAAAATGATCTACTTCAACACGAACTTTACGCGTCGTGCATTTTCCTTTACGAACTATATAATAGTGCGTATTTCATCACGAACTTAAAAAAATTCGAAAATCCCATATGGACTTTCAAAATTGTGCCTATATATTTGTTGACCGTCAATGATGTTAGTCAACTGTTAATTTATCAAAACGACGTTGTTTTGGGTAATTCAAAAAAATTAAAAAATAACACTGAACATCTTAACCACTAGACTAAAGTAACACTCTAGTAGTAGTTTGTAAACAGTAGATGATATATGTTTTGGGTTTAGCAAATAAATCTTATCATTTTTTATTATTTTAGTTTTATAAAATAAATTTATTATTGTTTATATATTTAATAAATTTTACGAATCCTTATTTTATAAATTTAATTTAATTACTATTGATTTAAATAATCACCATTTAGTATTATTAAAAATAAACATATAAAACCAAATTAAAATGTATTATAATATTATTAAAACTGTAACATTACAATATATAAAGTCAAACAAGTATTTTAGATATATTTTAAAATTATTAAAAATTAAAATATGTAAATTCAAATTTAACTTATAAACTTAGCTCTATAGACATAAAAAAAAATTTAAAATTTATATTACAATAAAAGGAAATAAAAGAGCTAGGGGTTCTGGGAGTCGTCGTTCCTTCTGTCCATCTCGTTCTGGGGGTCTGGGTCTGGAATACTCAATTGTCTATGTCATGCTGCTAACATCATCTCCAATTGCAGATTTCCAGCCGCTAGAACGTCCAAGAAACTCTCGAGTGAACCCATTTGACCTTGCGTCGTGCTCAAATCAGAACGCGTCGCGTTCAACTCCAAACGCAGCTGAGCAGTCTCATCTTCCCGTCGCTGAGCATAAGACGATGTCGCTCTTGGGACATCATTAACGGAACCAGTCCCCAATCTACGTCCCTTTTTCTTAGGGATGACCTTTATAAAAATAAAAATTAATGTTAACCAATAATAAAAATTAGATATTAAATAAATAATATAATAATAAAAAAATTTTACCTCCTCGTAAATCTCATCCACTTGAGTTGTAATATGACGGGTATCCCATCGGCGGACTGCTGGGTCAGCTGGGTTTAACGCTTTTCAACCCGAGCAACAACGTCTTTGTAGATTTGCTCGGATCTAGGATTTACAAATTGCTCAGCCTTGTTCTTGTGGGTCCTCTCGTAAATTTCCTTAAGAGATGGTAGAACACCTGTCTCTTTAGCCTAATAATAATATTTTTTAAAATAATTAATCAACTAAAATAGATATAATAAAGAATTTAATTAATTTAAATATTTACCATCTGTAGACGGACACCGGCGTGTGGTGTTTGACCTGAAGAGTGAAGCATGGGCATGTTTCCATGCTCGTCTCTCGTCAGACGGGAAGTGGAGCAGCTGTTGGAGACTCTGATCGAGGATGGCAAGTTCCAATAACGTATGAGGCCATCCCACACCTCCGTTGTGAGCTCAACGGGCTTCCCGTGCTCATAACTGTCGACCAAATAATCGTCCTTCCAGTTAGACATTGTGTCCAACAATCGCTCTTTTGCCTTTTTGACAAAAGCTTCCTTCACGTCCTCGTTCACTCCTATGGACCAACGCCATTTTTGCTGTAAGCCAAATTAAAAAAATAATAACATTAGTCTAAAAATATTTTAAAATTCTTAATAATTAAAAAATAAAATTAATAGTCATTTACCACGAACATTTTGAACCACGTCTTTCGGACGTGGTTAACGTGTTTCAGCGTCGTTTTCAAGTTCGAATGTGTGTCAGAAAAATAACCTTTGATCACCTCGGTTACGGTCCGAGCGACACGACTATCGGCTCCAAACCTGAATTGAACAAAAACAAATTAAATTTATCAAATATTTGAATATTTTATAAATAAAAAATATGTGTAAACATGAAACATACCAGTAAGTGCCTTCTGGTCGGTCGGGGTCTAGGACTGGTAAACCTTCCCTGTCTGGCTGAGCGAGAAGGTCCTCGACGGTGTACGTAGTAGGATAAGGAGTTGTCGGCGGCACGAGCAAGTCGGGATGAACTTCGGCCGCAGCAGGAGGAGGAGGAGGAGGAGGAGGCGACTGCGAGACTCTCTCAGAAGGCTGAGTCTCGGGGACAATGTCCGAAACCGAACATGGAGCTGAAGATGATGCGCCTATATGATTACCAGGCACGGTAAACATGTCTCTGTAATGAGTCGTCGCTTTCTTAAGCTTATTAGCTCTAACCATCTACAAAAAAAATTCAAAATATTAATAAAAAAACATAAATATATTATTAACCACCTAAAAATATAAATATATTACTAACCACCTATAAAATGCAAAGTTATGACCTAATAAGATAAATTCTCTAAACCAACCACCTAAACTAATCCTAAACTAATGACCTAAATTATCTAGGGAGGAAGTACAGAGGAATACCTTAAGAGGGATAGAGAGGATCTTGCTACAAATGAGAGAAATGTGGTGGCTCGAGTTTATATAGGGAATTACATTTCCTCGTAAAAAGCACATAACTTTACTAGGAAATAACCAGACCCGTGTTTATTTCCTCGTAAAGCCCACGTAAATTTACGAGGAAATAACCAGGCCCGTGTTTATTTCCTCGTAAAAACCAGGTAAATTTACGAGGAAATAACCAGGCCCGTGTTTTATTTAACGAGGAATTAACCATGCCCCATTTTTGGGCCCACGAGGATTTTACGAGAAAATTTACGAGGAAATAACCAGGCCCGTGTTTTTGCTTTACATGGATTTTACGAGGAAACTGTCTTACGTGGAATTAACCTGGTCCATGTTTTCTTTTTACTAGGAATTTACGAGGAAATGTTCCTAAATCCCTAAAAACCGAAACCCCAAACCCCAACATCATTAACTTATAACATCAATCTCTACTTCTTCCTAAACCTCACACCCCAAACCCCAACTTCATTTTCATAATCAAACAAAGTAAACACATTAATCAAACAAAGTAAACATCATTCGGATACATTATGATCGTTTTCGTCATCACTAGAAACAACATCATCTTCATTAAACTCGTCTTCAACAGCTTCGTCTATGTTATCATCTGAAAAATTTTCGTATTCACGATTTTGCGGATCGATGAGAAGGATGTCATCAACTTGTTGATCAGGTTCCTCAACTCCATTGTTGTGTTCTTCTTGTAAAGGTGGCTCTTCTCCAGCGATTATGCGTCCACGTGGTGTAACTTTGATAACAAATAACCAATTTATCCCCAAAGTTGTCATCCGAGGATATGAAACATAGAAAACTTGGCCTGCTTGGGAAGCTAATATGTAAGGCTCAAATTTGTTGTATCTTCGTCCACCATTGACATCAACTACACAGAATTTGTTAACCCGAACACCTCTGTTGACGACGGGGTCGAACCAGTCACACTTGAAGATGACGCATTTCAGCTTCAATAACCATGAGAATTCAACTTCAATAATCTCCTGCAAGATCCCATAGAAATTTGTTTTGCCTTTCACACATATTCCATAATTACTTGTCGCCCGGTGTCTACAATACTCATATGTATGAAAAGTATAGCCTCGTGTGAAATACATCGGTGATGTAATGACCTTTCCAATTGGACCTTGAACTAATTTGTAAAACCATGAGGAGTAATCTGGATCGTCATAATCAACCTGCAAAAATAAAAAGAACTTTGAAATTAATCATACTAACAACGAACATTGAAAAATAAAGAGAACGTTATAATACATGTTTCCTTAAGCACTTAATAAAGTGTTGATCTTTCCTTTTGTCTAACTCACTTGTGGATATATTCGGGATTGCTTCTTAGACTTGAGTGAGAAATTGAATGTACATGTTTTTTGTTAATTAATCAATTCCAAACAAACATATGTGTATGTAATTATAAGCTTACTTATATATGTGTAACTAGCTTTCAAAATAGCGAATCAATGCATGCTCGAAGTTGAGAAGAATATAAATGTGGACACTATGGAGGTCTTCATCACTCGACCACCAAACCTCTTTCAATTTCCCACCAAATCTCCCAATTTGGCAAAAGATATTTGGAACATCTTTTTCCAAATATGTCGGCACAACACCACCATCATCATATCTTCTTGAAGCTCGTTTCCGGTTACGTACTTTCGGTTCAAAGTAGTATGATGTGAAGTGTGATGTTTCTTCCGTCAAACTTCATGCAACTATAGAACCTTCAACTCTTGCGAGGTTTTTAGCTTTTCCTTTCAAATTTTTCATGGCCCGCTCATATTGATACATCCATCCTTAATGTACAGGTCCTCGAAGAAATGCCTCTTACGGGAGGTGGACAACTAGATGCTCCATGACGTCAAAAAATGCTGGCGGAAATATTTTCTCCAAGTTGCACAATAAGATGAGAATGTTCTCATGAAGTTGTTGAACGACATCCTCTTTAAGAGTAGGGGTACTCAGATCCCTGAAAAATGCTCTAATTCCTTACATTTTTTAAAATTTAAACACATTAGTCATATTATTTATTTATGTATATAAAAACAATATAATTAAAACATATGTTTAATAAATATATATATATATATATATATATATATATATATATATATATATATATATATATATATATATATATATATATATATATATATATTACCTGCAAGTGCTTCATGTATATTTGTTGGCAGTAGCTCCGCAAATGCAAAGGGAAGTAGTCGTTGCATAAAGACATGACAATCATGACTCTTCATCCCTGAGAACTTTTGACCTTTTTCAACACATCTCGAAAGATTTGAAACATACCCATCAGGGAACTTCACTTCTGATGCAACTCAGTTGAACAACACCGACTTTTGTTCTGATGACAATCTGAATATCGGAACTGGAACTTGTCCATTGCTTTTTATATGTAACTCACTTCTTGAGCAAATATCAGGTAAGTCCAACCTTGATTTGTTGTTGTCTTTCGTCTTTCCCAGGACATTCAATATTGTGTTCACGATGTTCTCAAAAAAAATTCTTTCTATATGCATTACATCGAGGTTGTAACGCAAAAGAAGATCCTTTCAATATGGCAATTCCAAAATATACTCTTCTTGTGCCAGTTGTGTTGAACTCCGTAATAATCAGACATATTACTGGGAACATGCTAATTACCACCACGAGGAACGGTTTCTAGAGCACCGTAGTAATCGATTTGCGCTTCGATTTGTTCTCCAGTTAAATATGGAGGAGGAGTGTCTCTCACAACTTTTTTTGTGTCTGAACAATGTCTTGTTTCTTCTGTACGGATGGTGAATGGGAAAAAAATCGACGGTGACAATCGAACCAACTTGTCTTCGTACCATTCTTCAACTGAAACGCATTTGTCATTCAATTACAATATGGACAAGATAATCTCCCATGTGTAGTCCATCCAAACAACATCCCATATGCAAGTAAGTCACTTATCGTCCACAGAAGCATCGCTCGCACTGTAAAATTAGTTTTCATTGAACAATCATACGTCCTCACCCCTGTTGACCACAAATCTTTCAACTCTTTGATCAATGGTTGTAGAAAAACATCGAGATATCTTCTTGGATGCTTCGGACCAGGTATTAATATGGTCATGAATAGAAACTCTCGTCACTTGCACATCTCTGGTGGCAGGTTGTATGGCATAAGAAAGACTGGCCACAATGAATATTGTCTGCCTAACATTCCAAATGGACTAAATCCATCTGTGCATAATTCAAGATACACATTCTGGCTATTGCTAGCGAAATTTGGATGTACATTGTTAAAATGTTTCCAAGCTCTTGCGTCTGATGGATGAGTCATCTCACCCTCCGTCTGAGTATGCTCGGCATGCCATCTCATCCCTCCGGCAGTCTCCTCAGATTGGTACAATCTTTTCAATCTGTCTATAAATGGTAGGTACCACATCCTTTGGTACGGTACCCTATTACGCCCTCATCCTTGTGGTTTGAATCGTGGCTTCTTTCAGAATCGACATTCCTCTAACTTCTCATCATCTCCCAAGTGAATCATTCATTTTCGATGCAAACGCCTATCATCTCCGAAGGCAACCCAAGACTATAAACCAATTTCTGAATCTCATAATAAGAAACAACAGACACATTGTCTTCCAACAAATACTCTTTAAACAAGTCTGCCCAAGAATTCATGCAATTTTCAGGTAGATTGTGATCGGTTTTAATATTCATCATTCTAGCAGCCAACGACAATTTAGAGAGAGCTTCTCTACAACCAATGTAAATTGGTTGATTCGCAGCATCTAACATTTCATAAAACTTTTTTGCATCTATGTTAGGTTCTTCAGCTTCATCATGAGCTACAAATGCATCACCTACCATATCATGAACCATATCATAATCTACCATCCATTCCTCCTGATAGTAACTATTTTCATTATGCAAATGATCAACCGCGGGTTCTTTAAGACCCGATCCTGGTCCCAAAGGACCCAACTAGGACCCACAGCCTTACTTAACTAGTTCATGGTGATTTGTTCGATTTTTAAGATCCAATATTTTTCTAAGTCATTTTCAATCATATGAGGTTCAACCTTGTTCGTATACAAAGTATAAACATATAGGAGAAAATGTATCTTTATATATATAAAACATGTGATCCATACATAATTTCAGTTGCACAATAGGCTAAGTCATAAGTTCTTAAGTACTAATACAATGCTATCCCAAATCCCACACATCCATCCACGGCTTGGTCCTCATGGTACCTTGGCCTTGCCACGATCCTGGTCAGATCCTGAAACCAACACACACCACAAAACATATGTATAAGTACAACCGATAACTTATCAATCGCATCTATCATTGCATGGTTCGGTTCCTCTAAACTAAGTTCCCTAGACTATCCAAGCAGTCAACAAGGCACACAGCTTTAACCAAAACTACACCTAGGGCATCTGGATTTCCTCATCTTCCCCACGGCATGACTGGCCTAATGCGATCCAACCCATGGATCACACCAAACCACATTCGGCCAAAGGAAAAAAACCCAAAAACTGACTTATTCAAATATAACTCCAAATACTCACTAAAAACATGATAATTCATGATAAATCCCCACTAAGAATAATCCAGGGTCGGATTTCCATGAATCAATCCGGATCATATAGAATCCGACCAAGATCAGTCTGGCCAAGGGCCTAGGACTATGTGTCTGGACCGGCCAAGGCCTTGGTCCAGTACCACTAAGTTTGTAACATCCAACATGATCAAAATAAAGAAGAAAATGAATTAAACAATGGGAAAATAGAAGAGATGGGTCTGATCCAACCGATCCAACCATAGCTTACACGGAACATCACCGCGGCCATGGTAGGATGGTTTGGTTCATCCCACTCACCTTGGGCGTACGCTCTGGTGTATTCAAGCCCTTCTCCAGATCCTTCTCCTTGCCTCTGGTTCCCATTCTGAATCGATCTCCACGTCCCACACACCAACGTCTACTCGGAATCCAATCACCACCACCCACAGTCTCGGTTTGGCCGACCTTCTTCTTCCTTTTTCTCTTTCTTTCTCTCACGATTTTGGCAGATTTTTCCTAAGGAATTTCATGCCATTTTCGACACCCCAAGGTCTGTTTATATAGGGAAATGATCGGCCAATAACTGACTGACCGAAAAGGTGCAAGCAGTTGGCGAATGGGTGCAAACTGCCCCTTTCTTCCTAATCGCCTAGTAACCACCCCAACTGCTCCTTTTTGGCGTGTGGGCTGTCTGGAAGCAGGCCCAATACTTCGCTTTGGCATCCCAAGTCCATTAGCCAAGACCCACAAACCTAACCAAGACCCATGGACCCTTCATGGATCAGCCTAACACCCAACCGAACCCATAACCGCCCATGACCCATCCACACTGACCCGGACCATAACACTCCATCCAGCTGAGTTGAGATGAAAGCTAGATGCCCCAGCTGAGTGAGCTAGTAGTCGAGCTGCTGGAGCTGACCTGAGCTAGTGTGAACAACACTGAGCTCATCCTAGCTGGTTGAGCTAGTGATCTAACTGCTGGAGCTGGCCCAAGCTAGTGTGAGCTAGTGATCCAGCTACTGGAGCTGACTCAAGCTTAGTGTAAGCTTACCCGCACCAAGGCTATGGCCGAAGGCCTTATCTATAATTAGGGACATGACAGGTTCAACCTGAAAATTGCTATTACTACTGCTAGCTTCATTCCCACAATTACTATAACCTTCTTCATGTTGAAACCAAATATAGTAATGTGGCGTGAAACCTCTATTTACTAAATGCTTCCAAACATTTTCTCGAGTGCTTAATTTTGAATTGTTGCATTTTCGACAAGGACATAACATCTTACCGCTTTCTTGCGTGAGCGGTGTAGAATCTGCTTGATGCATAAATGTCTCCAGCCCTTCGAGATATTCTTTCGTCACTCTCCCCTTACCATCTCTGTGTGTATACATCCACCTCCGCAACTCGAAAATATTTACATCTCTAGACATTTTTTTTCACGTTTTCAATTTTTTCTCTCTTTTACGTTTTCAATTTTTTTGGGTATCTTTCATTTGAAACTCAAACAACATATTTATAGGAAAATTTAGAATTGGTTTATGACATTTTACCTCAAATTTATGAGGAAAGTTGGTAGGTAGACACTCAAAAACAAACACGTTTACAACTAAAAAGTTGTAGGCCTCGTTGTTTCCTCGGTAGATGGTTTCCTCGCAAAGCCCACGTAAACTTAACGAGAAGTTTACAAGGAAATTCATTATGCCATGCAATAATCTTGCTAAGTAACGTCGGTTTTACGAGGAAACTTGTTTCTCGTTTATTCACGAGGATTCTACGAATTTTGGGACATTCTTCGTTATTTTCTCGTAAAGGACACATAATTTTACGAGCTTCCATTTCCTTCGCTAAATTTTATAGTTAATAAATTGTTTTCTTGTAGTGTATGTTTGGTATTCAAGCTATATGGCTAGTTTTATTTATCGTATAACGAGAACATAGAGCATAATAATGATTTTAAACAAAATAAATGGCCGACATTAGAAGACATTAAACAAGTGTGAAAACAAAGATCTTAGGATCCTAGGATCCTATGAACATAGGAGAAAGAAAAACGTTAGCGTTAGTTTCAGTGAACTATGAAGACTAAAACAGCTAATTTGTCATTTAGTTACGCAATCACTTTTGCAGTTAAGTTCTATCTGACATTACAAAACTGAAAAAGAACAAAGAAGATTATAATCATCAAGTTAAGTCCCAATCCTTGAGCTCCTGAATTTTATCTCAACCTAGGTTTTGAGTGCTCACACGTTATCTTTAGGTAAACGAATCATTAGTCAACAATATGGATACGCAATCTTGATTAACATAATGTTTTCAGAACAAGCCAACTGTTAAACGTGGTGATCACACATTTATTATAGACGTCATATAGTATGATCTCAAGCTCGATACAATAAATACGAAAGGTTATAGAAGTCATAATAAAAATAGATAAATCACATATATATATATATATATATATATATATATATATATATTAAGAATATCCTAAGATATACCTAAAAGAATTTATCACCAAAATAGATTTTAAAAAGAAAAATAACCAAAATATATTTTTATTAAAGGGTATAAATATACATTTATATCCTTTTAATTAACTAATCTAGATTTAAGATTTAGAGTTATGGAGTGGAGCTATGGAGATGAAGTTTAAAATTAAAAAAAAATATTAAATTGTTCAAAACAAAAAATATATTTTGATATTTCTTTTTGAAATCTATTTTGGTGACAAAAATTTTAAAATATATATTTGAGAAATTTGCCTCATATTTTTTGACCGTAGAGTTTACCATCTGTACTAACCATGTTGTAAAGAGAATAGAATTTGAATCAAGATGAATGTCAAAGTCATCTTCTACAATCTAAATCCTTTAGATAAAAAATATCCCCACGAAGGTTCACTAGTCACGTAAATTAAAAGCAATATTTTGGTCTAATCTATTACCAACGGTATGAATTAGAAAAAATGTTTCACAATAATATAAATTATATAATACGGTATGAATTAGAATATGAACTTTAGTAATAGAAAGAACAGAATGGTTGAGAAAACACAACAATATAGTTTGCGCCAAGATACGGCCAACCTGTAACAGCTGTTCAAACTCTTTCGACAACCTGTTTTGTTTCTTTCTAATTCACGAATAATACCTCCCCAATTATGTAACTAAAATTTATATAATAATAATCATAGAATATTAATTTTGATCGTTTAACTATTATGTCATAAATCTTCAAACGTATAACTATGAAACGTTAATATAAGGTTCACGAGAAGAGTTATCTTTGTTGATATTTTGTTTTTTTGAAACCTATTTAATTTACGTTGAGTTCAAGTGATATTATTCAAATGTTATAATTCACCATATCATTTTGATATGAAGAGTTGTATTTATAAAACAAAATAATCAAATAACATTTGATATCCTTACTTGTGGGGGATAAACATTAATTATATATATATTTTTTTATTTTATTTTATGTTTGTTTATGTATTATGTAATAATAAATAGATTTAATAATTGAAAAGTGAGTAATCATTATGTATATAATTGAATAGGAGTTAATATATAAATAAAAGAGAAAATCTCTCAAATAGATCTTTTTAAGTTTTTGTCACAATAATAGATCTCAAGAAAAAAATGATCAAATTAGACTTTTGTATTTTTTTTTTAATTTTAAACCTTACCTCCAAAACCCCACCCCATAACTCTGAGCCATAAACCTAGATTAGTTTACCCAAGGGGTATAATGTATATTTACACCCTTTAATAAATTTATTTTCGTCATTTTCTTTTAAAAGCTATTTGGGTAAGAAAATTGTTTCTACGTCTAGGGTATTTTTCTAAATAAAAATAATTTGTCTTTTATTTATAATATTTTTTGTTGGTCAAAAATCAAAATAATTATTTATTTATTTTATATGTTATATAATTAAAATAAATGATATTAACATAGATATATAGTATATTTTAATATGGTTATTTATTAATTAAGGCTTTATTCTCATTTTATTTTTTAACATTATTTATTTTCTCTAACAAAAAATTATTTTTATTAATATAAATATTTATTAACTGAAGTTTCTTACTCAATGTAAATTTTGAAATTAACATGTGTATTTATTATATATATGATATATATTTTAATTTAAATGATACTGAAATATATATATATAATATGAATATATATTAATCTAAACTTTTTATTATTTGATTAATGTGATTGTTTATTTTCTAAAAAATATAAAACTAAACAAAAGTGATGGAGGATAATTTTTTTAATCAAATTTTTAGTATTCAAAATTATTATTTGTCATATATTTATCAACCATATTAGGCAATTTCATAGTTTTTATTTAAGAAAAGAATGAATTATAATATATTTTTAGATAAACTAACTTATTTTTTATAGATTCTAAAAATAATTGCAGTGATGATATGATGTTACCAAAACATGTTTTAATGCTCAAAAATAATATATAATGGATTTATTTTGCTGCCAAAACTCTTATATTTTTATACACCATTTAGAAATCATAAAATGTTCTAATTCAGCCTTGCATGATCAAATATCACTCCATATATTGCAATGTTTAGATTTAGAACAATTAAAACGTGTGTGTGCGCCTCTACTCCTTTTCTTTATATATAATTTTATCAGTTTTTTTATTGTATTGGAAAGAAGGTAATATCAAAAATAATATAGAACACCAAAATGACAGTTTGATTTATGTATGGTTGAACTATGGATCTAGGTCTGGAATCTTTTGTTAGAAAAATATAAATTTAACATGTTATGGTTTATGTTTCTAAAAGATTATTGATGTAGACCTGGAACCTGTTAGGAAAAAAATATCATCACTTCTTCAGCAGTAACATTACTGACTTAAATTCTTAAATAGACTCGATCTTTCTAGCCTCACGTCTACTTAATTAATTCCCCATGCCTAATTAAACACTACATCAAAATATTCTTATTTATTCGAGCTATTATGAATCATAATAAGGTGGTCATAATTTTTTTCTTTTGGTAAAAGGTGGTCATAATTGTTAGTAAAAGGGAATATAGGCCCAAATACGTTATACGTAGTGGGTTTATAATAACTTTTCGATGACCACATTAACCTGTTTATAATATTGTATAAAATTTATATACTAATAATTGTTGAATATTAATGTTTGATCGTTCAACTATCATGTCATAAGTCTCAAAACGTATAGTTATAGACTGTTAACATAAATTTGTTGAGTAGAGTCATGTTTGTTGATATTTTGTTTAGTTTACATTAAACTTCAATGATATCATCCAGATGTTATAATTTGCCATCTCATTTCAATAAGAAATTATATTTTTGAAATAATATGATAAAAAAAACATTCGAGATCCGCGAATGCTCAGAATGAACATTAATCATATACGTAAATTATATATATATATTATTATTTATTTTATGTCCATTATGCAATAATAAATATATTAAATAATTAGGAAACGAATTACATGTATAATTAAATTAGAGTAAACACATAATAAACAATCTCTTCTTTTTATTTACAATAATTTTTGTTAGTAAAAATTCAAAATAATAATTTATTTATTAATTGAGGCTTTGTACTCATATTATTTATTAATTTTTTATATATTTTCTATAACAATATTATTTTTATTAATGAATATTTATCAATTGAAGTTTTCAACTCAATGAAATTTTTTGAATTAACATGTTTATGTATTTTATATATGATATATATTTTAGTTTAAACGATATTGAAATATATATATATATATATATATATATATATATATATATAATCTGAATATATATTAAATGATACTTCATATTTATATGATTTTATGATCATTTTTCTCTTGTTATAATAAAAGAACTAGATTTTTATCCCCGGTTTCAAAGCGCATGATTTATTTTCTTTTCATAGTTTCTAGTTATTCAGAGGATCAATTTTTTTAAATAGAAAATTATGATATTATTCAATATGCGAAAAATTATTATATACTCTAAAATATTCTTAATTTATATTTTTATAGTAGGTGAATTGTAAAATTTTAAAATCTAATTACAAATATTGTGTGTGAATTTAGTGTTGCAGAACGAATAAATTAATGACCGTTCTTAATATACATGACTATATTAATATACCAAATCATTAATGTTTACTAAATATTCCTAACAAAATATTAAGTTTGTTAGAATTTTAACTATAAAAATATATGCTCTTGAGTTATTAAAAAGAAGATATATGCTTTCACTCTAGAGGAAAATATAAAAAATATATACCTCATTTAAATAACATAAAATATTGTAAGACATCTCATTTTGTTATTCCTATAGTTGAGGATGCCAATTAACATTAATCATACTTCTTATACTGTTAAAAATATACCAAAAAATTATAATCAACCATTAAAGTCCTATTGGTTAATATATTAAGGCAATTAAGAGATATTCTATATATTTATACATTTAACGTAGTCTTCTAATAAGATGATTCTATGTAATTTATATATGGTTTAGGTGGAAGTTGGTTTGTGGCTAGTAAGTTTAAATGTTTACTACTAGATTGAAAGCGCATGTTTGCTTTTTGATAAAAATGTTAGTTGATAATTTTTTTTTTAATTTTGATATACATATATATGTTAGAAATATATATTCATTGTTTTCATATCAGATTCTAACCTGCGGCTGAACTGTAAATCAGATGTCTATATATATCCAGTTCAAATTTAATGAACATTTTATTAATTAAAATTTTGATAAAACCCGATAAAAATCTAAATAATTATCATTAACATTTGAACTAATCTTGGTTGACCCATTAAAATTCTAAAGAAAACTGATAATATTTTAAATTTTAATTTTTATATACTTTTAAATTGTACATATAAATGAAAAAAACTATTAGATTTGTAGTTTTTTGTACTTTGATGATTTTTACTATTCGAAAACAAGAACTGATATTAGAGAAGACAAATTTTTATTTACATGACAATATTAGTTTGTTTTTGTTATTTATATTGTTTGAGAATAAGCTTAAAGATGTCGGATCGTATAAGAAATATTTCAACATATTATTTGTTACTATTTTAAATATATAAATTTAAATAATTAGGGAAAATTAAAATATGTTAAAAACCTATTTTTTAAAAAAAAATTTGGTTAAATAAGTTAAGATCTGGAAACATTAATGTATGTTTCTCTAAAATAATATCATCTTATTAAAAAATCATTAATAATCACCTCATTTAAATTTTTACCAAAAATAAGGAGAAAATTTATGGTAGTTTGTTATTAATATAAATGCATTAGTCTTAAAGATAATGTTGTAAGGGGTATTAATTATATTATATAGTATTTTTAAAATTGTTTACCTAGAAGCAAGTTGAGTCCAAATTTGTATTTCTGCTTTAATAGTATTGATATATTCCTAACAAAATATTAGGTTTGTTAGGATTTTAATTTTAAAAATACATGCTCTTTGAAAATACGGGCTACGATTCTATTATATTATTTAAAAAATCAAAAATATTTTTAGGATAATCATTTGGTTATCCATAAATATTAGGATAATAGTTAACATTAAATTTATTTGCTTCTTTTATATTAGATATTATTTAGTTTAATATAAGAAAGATTAGAATATACGGGAATGATTTATTTCTAAATGGTACAATATATTAAATGATGCTTCATATTTATATGATTTTATGATCATGTGTATCTTGTTATAATAAAATAATTAAACCTTAATCAAAAAAATTCAATGTAGATTTTTAACAGTCTTAGTAAATCGTTTAAGAAAATCAAAATATAGCATATAAGAAAAACTATAATTTTTTTTATTATATGCTTAATGTGATTTTTCAATTTAGTTGAAGAATATAAAATTAAATAAAAATGATGAAGGATACAAAAATTGTTACCAAATCTTTATTATTCAACATTATTGATTGTCATATATTTGTTAACCCTATTAGATAATTCCGTAGTTTTTATTTAAGAAAATAATGAAAATATTCTTTTATACACTATTAACTAATTTGATATTTAATAAAAAAAATATAATATATGTTTAGATGAACCAAATTATTTTTCTAAAGATTCTAAGAATTATCGTAGTGATAACACGTGACTACCAAAACATATTGTAATGTTTTATGATTAATATATAAAGGATTTACAATAATATCTACCAAATAAAATATATATATATATATTCAAAATATTTATACGCCAGCTAAGTGCTTCCTTTACTAATTACTAGGTGTTTGCCCGCGAATTCGAGGATAAAAATAGTTTTAAAATTTAATATATTATAAATAAAATTTATTTTACTGCAAAAATATAATTTTGTTTTAAAAATAAATTTCAATTTATTTTTAATATATTTTTTAAAAATAAACATATTTTACATATTTTACATTTTCTTAATATTTATCACTTATGATTTTAAAAGCATAAGTATGATTTTACAGTAATTTATAAATAAATTCTGAACAACCAAAATAAAATAGTTGACATATGCTCTAATTGTTATCTTTACCTTCTGATAATTTTTTTATATTATGTACTATTAAAATTTTGGATTTTTAAGAATCAGTCAATTAATATCACATGACATCCATATATTATTATTTGCTAAAATAATAGTACACCATTACAAAATTAGATTTTGTAAAAAATAGTATGACATGTTAATAATTTTTGAAATTAAAAAAATATTTTTTATTGGAAGATAAAGATGCAAAATATTGAAATAAATAACCTAATAATTTTGGCAAGTAAAGAGCTCTGAAAAATTACAAAAAATAATCAGTGAAATAACTGAGATAAAGTTTTAAAATTAGATATACCATATATAACGTTATAAACATTTTATATAAATATAAGTTAATTAAATAACTATATGGCTGATTAACACTCATGTTCATTAAGAATTAGATTATTTTTTGAACATTGTCGTCCATATAAATATTTCAGTTCGTGTGTAGATTAAAATATTTTTTCTAGATGTTCTTATTAAAATTAAAAAATGAAATCATGTAACAAATAAATCTACACTTAAATATAAAGTTTATACCAAAAAAAATCATTAAGAAAAACATAATTATATGTTTGTTGATTTCCGTTAATTTAATTGAAAAATAGTAATATGTTTACATGTAAGATTCAATTCCTATTTCATTTATATGCATTATAGTAAGAGGAATATCCTAAGATAATATTTTTTTTTTAAATTGTTACCAAAATAGACTTCAAGGAGAAAAATGATCAAATAAACTTTATTAAAGGGTTCAAAAATATACATTTATACCTATTGGGTTAACTAATTTAGAATTAATGTTTAGATTTATGAAGTGATGTTTTGGAGGTGAGGTTTAAAATTTAAAAATATTATAAAATATTAAAAATTTAAAAATATTTTTTTTAATCTTTTTTTGAGGTCTATCTTTTTGAAGAAAACTTTAAAATGTCTATTTGAAAAAAATTTCCTTCTAGTAATGTATACCTTTAATATCGAATAATATATGTATTAGTTTAAAACCATAAAAGGATTCAATTTTCATTTTATGTATATCTTAACTCTCTAATAATAATTTACATTTCAAATAGAAAGTTTATGATTTTATTTTTATTTTTAAGATAAACTGATATTAAAAAGTTTCACTAATAAAACTTTTAATATAATTTTAACAGTAATTTTTGTCTTTTTAAAAAAAAAGATGTAAGATAAATATGTATCTGATTATTTTTTCATAATAAAAAATCTTAAAAATATTCGAATTTTCACTGTAGGTTTTAAGTGATTGAATATGTGGGGAATTTCATTTCTAGCATAAGTTTGATAACACTTTGCAAATTTACCTTTAATGAATGACCATTTTCCAAAAATACCTTAGTCTTTTGATGAAAATACACTTAATTATTTTTTTTAAAAATATTTATAAAAAAATTAGAAACTCAACCTCACCCTTTTAATACTAAACTCTAAACAATAATCACTAAAGTGTAAACCCAAATGTTAATATATTTTTAAATATATATTTTTGCAAAGTGGTACTAAACTTATGTTATTCTTAGCAATTTCTCTTGAATATGACTCAAACTGAATTTCAAAAGATGTAAAATATTTTAACTGTTCTTTTTAAATCAGATTAAATTATTTTTTTATTATTGGATATGTTTGACAATATATTTTCCATAAATTTATGGATATATATATTTACTCATAATTTTGTTTGGCAATTGATATAAGTTGGTTTATAGATATTTTCCTTTTTTGAAGCAAAGTTATAAATCAATACTGAAAGTTATCGATTAATTAAATTATAACAATTAATTCAACAATTTACCTATGGATAACATGTGTATAAAAGTCACTGAAGTGAATTCTATAGGATGATTAATTCAAGAGTTCACTTATGAATGACATATATACAAAAATCAAATTAAATGAATTTTCAATTAATATATAGAAGAATGTAATATATGTAATAAACTATTTCATAGAGATGTCTCTACAAACCAACATTCCCACAATTGGCTTATAAATACCCTTTCAAGACCACAAGGCCACCACAAACTCATAACCGCACCAAAAACAAAACCACACAAGTATTAATCTATTGACTAAATATCTTCCAAGTGAAAAAGAGGAGAGATGGAGTCAATGAAGATGAAGCTTATGGTGGTGATGATGGTGGCCATTATGGCTTTCTCAGCCGTAGGAAATGTTGCGGCTCAGACGGCAGAGTCTCCAGCTCCAAGTCCTACTTCCGATGCTGCTGCTATGTTCGTCCCAGCATTGTTTGCATCTGTTGCTGCTTTGGCATCTGGGTTTCTCTTCTAAACCAATCTCTAAATACCATATAGATTTATTGTTTGTTACTTCTTTTGCCTTTACCTCTGTTTATTTATTTTTCTATTGCATGAGTTTTTTGTTATTGTTTCTAATATTTGGACTACTACATATTATGTCTTTAATTTAAACTTCGGGTATTATTAATAAAACTGCATGAGAGTGTTTGTGTTTATATGTTTCATAACTATATATGTTTGTGGGATTCATTAAGTCCGCACAAATGATAATAGTAACCGACCACACATATTCGAGTAGTATGAATTATGATCAATTATGCGATGAGCTGTGAAATTTTAAAGGGTCTTTGGTGTCGTTGAAGTATTTGTGGTTAGTATCAGCATTGTTCTTATCGACATATCCCGTTATGGCCTCGGAGTTTACCCAATAAAATTATAGTGGAATAACTTTTTACAATATAACATAACAAACAGAAGAAAAACGGTGGGCAAAATTAGGAGGCAGAGTCCCAGAACCTCTTTCATCTCTGCACCAGTTTTTTAAGTTTGTTACTTGATAACTTATGCAATTCTCACTATAGTGCATGTGGAATATCAAAGAGATAAGGATGTACGATGTTACTAGCTACTAAGCAAGTACAATATACATACCCATCATCTTCTTAGCTTCATGTGGAGAAAGCTTCGCAGCAAAGGCGTTGAAGACCTTACTGTAACTATATACCATTCTTTCTTGTGCTTCTTCTTGGCTGTTTAATTTTCAAGAAAGATCATATAAATCAGAAAAAAAAATTTGATAATGCATATATAATTTTTTAAGAAAGATTATAAACTATATAATGCATATTGTTTGAGAAATATGCATAAGTAAACAAATAAATTACTAAGAAAATAAATAGCAAGAAAATCGGGCATTATGTTAATGATCAAAATATTCATATACCATCACACGTTTACTAATTATATATGGTACAACCCATTATAAATTTTAGTTATGTTGAGTTGAGATATATAATTAGTCTAATAATCTTTTCTATATCAACTTTATTGGACTAATTAAGATGGAATTTTGAATAAGACAAGTTTGTTTATCAAGTTTTCTGCATGCTTAATAATTAATGATATGACGTTCGAGTTTCTCAGCACAACTCTTACTAACGAAAATCAAAGTAAAATTCTATCTTTCTCTGTTGTGTATCCTTAAATCAATCAATGGCAGACTCGACGTCTTCCGATTCAAGCAAACACCAAAGTCATCGCGAACATGATTATCTTCAAGGTTCATATAGTCGATTCATCTCTGACGAAGCTCTTGTCATATACAGTGATCTTTGCATGAGATGATTTCTATCTCAAGGTATCATGTCACCTACTGAGGTAAATCTTCTACAAGTTTGAGACATCATAGATAGTGTAGGTTGGATGAACACGTTGACGAAACTTAGAGCATTGTCTCATAGAATAGTTAGAGAATGTCTTGAAAATTTGTTGGGATCTGGTAATTAAGTAATGATTAGAGGAGACATGTTTGAGCTTTCTTCCATCTTTATCAATCATCTTTTTGAACTCTGAATGTTTATCATCATCATATGTGGGAATTGAAAAGATTGGATCAGGCGTAGCGTATTTGACTGTAGATAATATGTAAAGATGGGAAAGTTTTTCTCTTAAATATCTTAGTCCGACATATCATGTTTTGTACAATGTATGCATGAAAAATTTGACTCAAGGTACAAAGGTTGTGTACCTTGTCAAGAAGTGTCTTCGGTTTTCATATGCTTTTGTTCAGAAGAAGCCTATAGATTTTGGTTGTCTAGTATACAATCATATAATGGATACGACAAGGCAATCAGATGGACGACAATCAATTAGATTTCCCAACCTGATTCACTAGGTCCTGTCTCAGCAGCGTGCGATAAGACCACTTGTAGGAGATAAAGAGTTAATTGGTAGACCAATGTATTTTGTGGCAACTAGGAGAAGCTTCTTTTCCACGTGATGTTTGGCCTCAACTATTGATGTACCACAACATAGATCAAGATGTCTGGATGTTGCGGCTTCTACAAAGTCATGTTCCAGGAGGAGAAGTAGTTAATGGAGAAGATGATGATGAGGAGGATGAGTATGTTCAAGATTTTCAAGAGTAACTTATTTCAATCACAAAAAATCTTGTAATATCTGGTTTTGTTTGACTTGTGCATCATTCAAATGTAAAAAGATGATGACTAAGAGATTATTGGTGACTTCAATGCCAAATCCCCCCTATCGAATAGGCACTCTAAGTTTTTTTTATTAATTTTAAAATATCTTTGATGTGTCCTTTTTGACGCAACGCCTAATTTTTTTACATGTGTTTGGAGTGCATGAATGTTGTAGAAGTCAAATGTTTTTAATGTTAATTAAAAATAAATCATTTTATAAATATATTGTAACGAATTTAGATCTTTTTAGCACAATTGATATTGCTTTTGAGACAAGTCGATATAAAGTTTTGGATTGTGGTCAAGAAATGAATTGCGTGTCCAATTTTGTTTATGCTATAGACATTATAGAACACGGTAAAATATGGAAAATTGTATTAGTTTAATTTAATGAAAATCATACTATATATATAGTTCAGTTATTGTAAGAATTGATAAAGCATATAATTATATTGTTTTGATTTAATGAAAATCGTACTATATATATATAGTTCAGTTATTTTTAGAATTAATAAAGCATAAAATTATTTTAGTATGATTTAATGAATATATATATATTATTGAGGCAATGCTCTCAATATTATTACAAATTTTTGATAACTTTTGAAATGGCGATAAATATTGCATTGATTATTTGTAATTTTTAAGTGATTATAAATAAATATCCCAAAGCAAATAAATGATAATACGTTTTGACTTGAGAAACTAAACTGAAATAAAACATATAGATTGTGGAAAAAAAATCTCAAACTGTTTTCTTTTGCTTTTCTTTGATCCTGTCAGACAATAAAAAAATTAAAAATTTTAAATGTATGTTGTGAAAATCATTATATATAAATTGAATAAATTTATGGATATTTTTGGAAAGTAGTAACTGGTTCTGTTAATGTATTAAACATTATCTCAGAACATCCGGAAATGTTGGTGATTTCTCTATTTCACCCTATATGTATACAAATATGGACAACTATATCATATTTTTAATATAATAAATATTGGAATAAACATTTATGATCTATATTTATCAAATTGTCTAGAACTTAAATCTTCCAAAATCGTAGCACACAAATAACTATGTCATCAGCATAAGATGACCATAATGTATTGATATGTTCGGTCATTATCTTATATGCAACACAACTGAATCAATCAAGGCTAAAGTTAGGATTGAAAAAAAAAAACAATTATATGGGATTCATATAATTGAATAAGAAATATGATCACAAGATAAATAATTATAATAACTAAAATATACGCTTACTTGATATCAGTTAAGGTTACCGACATAGTACGAATAGGTTTGAGATATTCACTTTCATTTTTTTTTTGTTAAATACCCACTCTATATTTCCAACTGATATAATGATATAAGAGCCCCTAATATGTCTAATATCAAGTTGAAGAACAATTAATTTACATTTTAACCATATTGTAAAATATAAAAGTAACCTACAATACGAAAAGGATAGAGTTCTAACTGAATGAAAATTTTAGATGATTAATCTCATGTTTAACTCATTGTATTTTACGAATGAGAATATTTTGGGTGTCTCTTCTAGAAATATAAATTCAATACAGGTAGTAGCAGCAAAACGAATGTGATACTTAGGAAGAGTTACCCTGGTAATGCCAGTAGAATAAACTACTTTGAAATTAGATAATCTAACCATTCAATACTTATTAAGCCTACAATAGAACTAATCATTAAAGAATTCTTCAGAGCTGTTTGAATCTCCAGTCCCTATAAGAAGAAATAGTATTATTATCAAACTATTATAAATATATAATATAAATTATAGGTTTGTTGTAAGTATATGAACAATACTCACACTTGCATCCATCAACATCATTTGACATTTGTAACTGAACATTCCACTCCTCACAGTCCAATTTTACACTGTTTGGACTCTTTTTAGACATTCAAAGATTCAAAGTCCAACCTTTCGGGAAAAACGATATTTTCCATGATAATTGTGTAAATCAATAAAAAAAACAACTACATTATATACTGGAACAATTAAGGCAAATGGGGGAAATTAAATCTCAATAATGTTAAAATATCATAACAACTCAATGTTGAATATTTGATTATAAATCTCCTACCAAATTTAGGATATCTTATTGATTAAAATTTTCAGTTAATTATATTATAGAATGAAAATATATTATTTTCAAATATAAATAAAAACTAAAAATGGAAATTTAATATATAGAACAAAAATAAGAGGAAATATTTAATTGTGCAGTATAATATGTTGTAGATACCGTATATGCTTAAATTGGAAGATCGAATGAATTATAAATATTCCGGTAGTCATATTTAGTATGAAAATATAAGAACAAATATATATATATATATATATAACAACTACAAATTGGAAATGTGATATATAAAATCATACTATGAGGAAATGTTTTAATATATGCACCTAATATGTTGTTTTATCTATCGTAATATATATCATTTATTAAGAAGTAGTTTAAAACATAAAAGTTTTTTTATGAAAAACACTTCTTGTCAAACAGCATTTATCCTATCAACTTTCATCAAATTGGCAACTTGGTTGTTTGATGCATACGTCAATAGGTAGAATAATTACAGTATGATGCTTAAATAGGTTGAGCTTTTTTCTGATGAATTGTATTTTAAATTAATTTGTTAATCTTTTTAGTTATTATAACTAATACAACTGCGATGTAGTCAACGTTTCGTACGATAGGTATTGTAAAAGATATATTATACTCTCACTGTATCATATATTAATGTCTGGAAACTTTTTGTAAACCAACATAATTGTAAATGTGAATAATTTAAGGTTAATGTAATAAACATAGCGAAATATAATAGCCTGTTAAAAATTTTGCAGTTACATATTAAACGTACCTAATACTACATGTTAACGTTGTAGATATTTCTCCAATTGTAAGTCTTCTTGATTGCTCGATCAATGAGAACCTGTGAACAATTTCATTTCGAATATAATGATTGTTATTACTGAAATCAAATCTCTCAGGGTAGTTATGTAGTAAACCAATTACTTTTCCAAACAATTGATATCTGCTAGAATAATAGTTAATGGCCAGAGTAACCATGTAAATGAATCCTTAAGAACTATAATTAATGACTGTAATTCATACGATATTATGTCATCAATAAAACTGACAGTATTTATATTAGAAAAATATAGAAATGTAACTATAAATATTCTCCTCAAAAATAAACAATAATCAGCGAATACTTTTAAAACCTTCAGGAACATATAGAATTGATAACATAAGCATACCACAGTTATAAAACCTTTGTTATGTACTAATTGGAGAATATAGAAACAAAGGTGAATTACACTTTAATATTTATATATAAAGCAAGCCTATCAGGGTAAATGAATATAAGGTTAAGCAAAAAAAACATATACATGAATTCTTATTCATTATAGATCATAATTGTAATGTACAAATATATTGGGTTCTACAAAATAAATATGACTATCACTTCTTATAAAAGAATAGAGTCAGATTAGTTTTCTATCTGGCGATAATACAAAAACTATATTTTGGTAATTCAACGGAATTTGATTTTTACTGCATGCATAGTAAGAAA